>PVKA01007562.1:32495-77412 GCA_004027165.1 Ctenomys sociabilis | reverse complement strand
ATGTTGAAATTACAACCTGACTCCCAAAAGAATGGCAATCATCAATAAATTCAAAAATTGTTAATACTGCATAGCTGTATTGTGGCAACAAAGAAGCCCTCCTACTTTGTTGGGGGAAATGTAAATTAGCATGACCATTATGGGACTCAGCACAGAGATATCAAAAAGAACTAAAATTATCAATTGCGTATGATCTTGTCATCTCCCTGCTGGGTGTCTTCCTCAAAGAGCTCAAGACATTGTACTATAGCAATACATGTATACCAATGTTTATAGCAAGACAGTTCATAGTAGCTAAAGCCTGTTGGGTATAGCTTGCATATCCAAAAGCAAACAATAGGACAAAGAGAATGTTGGGCCTATATGTAGTATAATATTATTTGGCTATAAAGACCATTTCAAGACATTTATAGGAAATGGGTGCACCTGGAAAATAGTAGTGTTAAGTGAAATAAATCAGATATATAGACTTGAATACCATCTTCCATCTGAATAAGGCAAAGCATAAACTAAGAAAAAAATAAAGATAGAATGACACAGAGGGATGGGCTTTTTGCAGAGGAGAAGGGGTCCATGGGATCAAAGGCAAGGGGGAAGGAGAGGAAATAGGGAAATGAGTGGCATGAAGATATGCCATGTACAAGGTCCTAGTTACCCCAACAAATGTGGGCACTACATGGCATAAACATAGGCTAAGGTTAATAATGTCAGCAAGAATGAAAAGGTAAAATTAGAACTAGAAAGAATAAAGGGCTACAAAAATAAATAAGCTACATTTTATACATGTCCCAACTCCTCCAGAGGGCTATATGAAGCATTTAAAAGACCCTGTTATTTTTTTAACTTATTTTTAAACTCCTTGTTCTAGGGGCCAGTAAGATAGCTTAGCAGACTACAGAAACTTCTTGGGCAAGTTTCAGCAAGCTTGGGGACCATGGTTCAATCCCTGGCAACACGTGTCATGCCAGCCCTGACCCCAGAGTGGGCTGAACCAGCCAGAGTCTGGGCATAGTCGTGCATGCCTGTAACCCTTGTGCTGGGAAGGCTGAAAGCAGGAGGATCACCATGAGTCTGAGCTGCTTAGTGAGAGCCTATAACAACCAAATAATTTAAAACAAAATTCTTTTTCTATTGATAAGGGGAAAGAAACTCCCAAGCTGAAAGTTATCTGGATGAGTTCATGCTCTCTGAATCTGAAGAATGAATTTTAGGAACAACAGAGGTCAAGAGAAGAATATTTTGAGGGAACGAAACATGTCTGAGAGAAAGACAGAAGGGGACCCAGGTGGGAGCTGGCTTTTTCTAGGAAAGTTTATTGAGCAAGTCCACAAGGTAAGGTGGGTCCAAGGTGAGAAACAGGGAAACTCAAAAGGTGGGCATGAGGTGGGATGAAATTGTGCTCATCCATGCAAAAAGAAAGAATATCAGATTACAAGCATAATTGTTTGGGTAAATTTAATTAAATCTGAATTAAGTGGTGAAGCGAGTCATAAAGCAAGGAAATATAGAACAGGGTTTTTTCCTATATGGGGTTGGGTTAGTGACTTCAGCTTCAAGGCAATGGATCCCAGTTTAGTATATCAGTCCTTGAGTCACATGGAAAGAACACATTCTCTTAGGCTTTCACAAGGAGCAAACTGGTCAAGCAATGGCCGTGACTCATTCACATGGCTGACACTGACAAAGGATCTACAAACTGTGGTGCAGGGTTTCAGGATAAATACTGAGGGGATTTGACTGACTTTGTCAGATACAAAAGTTATATTTCTTGTTATATAGGTCTTGCTTTATCTTGGTCTTAACCATCCAGCAGAAAAGTATAAAAACAAGGTATAAAAAGTAAAGCCATATTATTATGCTGAGCTGTAAAAGACTCAAGTCAACAACTTCTGACATTGCCAGACATACAGAAAACCCACTACTATTATGGACTACTGAACTATACTAGAATATTTTGCTGAATTCACACACCTACAATATTCAAATGACATTGAAATACCCATCTGTGAGAAAACTAAACAAAAAAAGGGATAAAAATAAACGACCATTTTGTATCTGTGTATTCAAAATAGTTAGGATACATGTACAGAAGCTTTCTCTTAATTCAATTAATAGAAAGATTTATTCTAATAGTGCTTGTGGTCAAGATATCATGTCCACATCTTGTACTATGAAGAATCACTAAGACAACAGTATGCAAAGTATTATTGAAACTGTCCTACTAATCAGTTGTGAAACTGTCTCATTGCTCTTTGTTTCTCAAATTATTTGAAAAGAAAGAATATTAATCCTCATGTCCATCCCTACGGAGCTATGTAGCTGCATTTGTTTAATATTTGTCTTGAGGTGTGGCCCACAGCAGAGGTGTCTGTCTCTCAGTTACAGTATCTTGTCTTTCACATTGGCCCCTTCAAGGACCTAGCCCTGTCTGACTGCCCACAATATTTCTATCTAAGTCAGCTGCCTACAAAATCATGAAAGCAGTATTTAGAACACACTTTGTGAAAGAAGAATATGGCAGCATGATGTACTAATATGGTTTTGGTAAAATAGATATGTGTATCTAGTTTGTTGTGTATCATTGTCTGGCTTTTTTTCATATATATAGAGTGTGTCTGTCACATAGCTTATATTATGTAGCATTATTTCTTGTTATTATCAGGGCTACAATAGAAATGAACCAAACTGCTATTGAATCCTTGGGAAACTAGGAGTGAAATCATAGGAGGTTCAGGTCTAGTCTCCCTTTATTTTATTAAGCAGTAGTCAAAAAAGTAGGCAAAATAATATCTTATAAAAAATTGTACAAATATTTTAATAAAACTGACAAATTACACAAATTAATTGGTTGGATTTATGCAAACAGTTGATCCAGTTAATTGTTTTGCATTCTTTGTGTAAAAATGTTACATTTGTTTTCTCCTGATTTATATCTTTAGATTCAGATTCATAGAGTCACTTTCTGATTGAAAAGAAATCATGTGAACTATAATGTTACATGTAACTGAATATAATGAACAGCTGTTTTAAACAACTGAATACATTAAATTGGTACAGATGGAAATAGTGGAAATTGCTTCACAAAACACATTTTATCTTAAACCATATTGTCAGCTACTGGGAGATTTCTTTGACTGTATTTTAAATAATAATCATGCAAAGAATTGCAATAAAATGTTTATACTGTGTTCTTTACTCCTACATATAGTGCAGAAAAGTATCTCTAGTACTTTTTAAAATTCTAGACAATAATTTCCTTACTTGAACTTCCTGTACAGCTCCATATGCTAATCTCTTGAAGATTTATCAGTTTTGCTCCTTCTGTTACTCCTACATCTTGACAGCCAATGGCCAGAGGTCAGTTTCTTTCTCCTACTCGGGGCTATTTGCAAAATTGAGATGTGCTAAGAAGTACAAAGTACTTCAAGTGCAGTTTAGGTTCTATTGGTTATGCAACCCTTCCTTAAAAGACCTAGCACTGAAGCCTTAACGTGAGCTTTGCAATCAGTAGGTTTGAGACTCCTAGAATGTCAAGTGACATAAAAACCACACCCCAAACTTTCTTGAGCAAAACAGACTGTGGTAGTTTGCATAACAGATAAAAACTAAAACCAGTCACTTCAGTGAGGCTTGTTCTAACAGCTTAAGTACTTTAAATGTGTGTTCTCTTATGTAGAAAAATAAGCTGAAAAAGATAAATATAATTTTAATTTTCCAAATAATCCATAATAAACAATGTTATGAACTGTTTCTAAGTCAAAACATGGACCAACTATCTAATTCTTGTATGTAAAGATGCTTTTCTATTTAATTAGAAGAGATGATGCCAATAGTGTTCTTCCTGGTCTGGATTGGATCTTTTTCCCACAAGATCTGCAAATCTTCCCTGAGCAGAGAGAACACAGACTCACCAAAATTTTGTTGAGTTGTAAAATATTCATACTTTATTATTATTTAAGATACACATATCTCAATACTGCAGTATTTTTTCAATTCCAATAGAATATAGTAATGGATTGAGACCTAAGTATAGTGACACTAAGAATTTTGTGAATAGATTTTGTCATCTAGTTTTTCTAAGAAATCTTACAGAAAACCTAACACAAATCAAGAATTTTCCATTATTTGCCAAAGCAGTTGTCATGAAAATTTCGACTACAGCTCAGCATAGGTCATGCACTCTGATGTCTGTGTTCATGTCACTCAAGGTGACAAACACTTTGGAAAGTAGCTGGGTCCTGTCTTTGAGTAAATAGTAAAAAGTATTATGAGCAATAGCTGATTGTCATTGAAATTGTTGAATTTATTTGGAAATAAAGATGTAAAACTTTGGAATAAATTTTGATAGTAGTAAAACAACTGTATTTTTATGTTTGAAAATCAAATTTTAAATGGGTATTAATGTTACAGCAATAAATATATTCTAAAATAAACATGGAAGAGATAGACACTACATGTATTCATTTTTAAAAATGGAAAGGGCCTGAACACTCATCCTCTGAGATTTTGACATGCATGAGTGAAAAATATAGTAATAGGAACAGGGTAATTCTGGTACATATTGTGACATAAGGCCATACCAATGCACATGTGCAATCCTGGCCCTCGGGAGGCTGAAGCACTGTGGGTCAAGGCCAGCATGAGCTACACAGTGAGACCCCTTCTCAACGAAGAAGACAGGGGCAAGTAACACATCGTTGTTTCTGTCATGATTTATCTAATGTTCTAATATAAAACAAGAACATAATTTTTAAAAGAAATAATATAACAATTTTAGATATATTTATAAAGTTATAAAAGCAGAAACACAAAGAAAATGAATAAGAAATTAACAGAACACAAAGGCAAAATTGATACATAGTAATACAAAGAAAAAGGACCTACGCATACTTCTACTAAACATAGGCAAAAAGCAGAAAAGTATGTTTAAACAATTTCTTACCAAATGACATCCAAGGTAGTGTGTGCCTGCTCATGCATGCAGGCGTGTGCATGCACACACACACACACACACACACACACACAGAAAGTAACTTAGCTACTAAAAGGATGGCATGCCAAATGAATGAGTATCTCCACAGTGAAAATTATCTGTCTATTAGAATGTTGTTTATGAGTTAATAATTTTTCATCATTTTTGTGATGGTAACTTTTTTTTTTTTTTTTAAGGAACGAATGGTCTATTTAGCTCACAGTTTGTGGAGGTTTCAGTCCATAAGCAGATGTTTCCAAGGCAGGGTCCTATGACACAGGGGCCGCAGTTCAAGGTGATAGAGGACAGCACAGCAGTGAGAACAAAAGGGGGAAACAAGCAGGTTTTTCTCCCTTTCATTGTCAACAGGCTTCCCCAACCCAGGGGTGGTATAGCACTCACACCACCTCGGATCCTCTTGCACAGGATGAAGATATTTACAAAATGAGGACCCTGGCCCTGCGGAGTGGCTTAGTTAAATTTCTAAACTTCTCAAATTGACACAGTGTATCAACCACTGCAGTACAGCCTTTGGCAACCTGGCAACCAGACATATTGCTTTAACCTGGCCACCAGATACAAAGTCATGCTTGTTCTTATCATATCACAATTTGAAGATTATAACACAGGTTTAACAATCCTTATGAAGCAGTATAAAATCTATCAACATTATATTACATTAGAGCCATAACATTTCAGCATGAACACTGTATTACATTAAAATCATAATGTTTCATCCTGACCCCCAAAGATGCATGCACATCACTTTACATGATGGTAACTTTTTAAATTAAGTAAACATAGAGGGAAAATTAAAATGAAACCTGTACATACTTTTTGAAATTCATTAAAATCGTAGCAGTAGAAAACACTATGCTGTCTAAATGTTTCAAATTAATCAAAGACTCTGGTCTCTGGTCCAACCCAATAGTTTGGAAGTTACCACTCTTGTCTTTAGAATATGAACTACAGCAAAAAGCTCAACAAACTAAAAATCATCTACTTTTCCTAGACCCATCACAGAACTGAGCTTGCAAGGTAAGTCATGTATCAAAATCTAGGGAAACGGGGAAATCCAGGGTAGCAGCTGAGATTTGCTTCAATTGGTGGATCCATCAACTAATGTCCCTTTGGTGGTAATTTCTGACAAATTGTTTTAGACTGTGAGAGTCTGTTAACTATTGACAGTGCTCAGCACCTAGCCAAAGGAACTTGAGTGTTTACCGCAGAGAATTATTTAACTTATTTCCCAATACCAATATCCAATTTTCAATGACATCAATGAAATTTTATAGACAAATCAGTCTGAAGAGACAAGGCTTTAAAACCAGACTTACACATGACATAGAAATTAAATTAGCAAAGAATTTTTAAAAGCTACAATTGTTGATGAAAACAAAAATGGCATCACTGTGTGATGTCAAGTGCTATCATCCATCAGTCTCCACTTGAGCTGAGCAGGGCTGATGCCTATCTTTTAGATCACTAAAACTGTGAGCAAAATAAACACCTTTTCTTTGTGAAGTTCATTGATCTTAGACATTTCACTACTGTAAGAAGAAAATGGACTGATAAGCTTCTATTACATGTAAAGTGGAGCCGTGGTGTATGAAAGCGAATGACATGAGTGGTGATGGGTAGAGTTGTCATCCATGTGAAGTCATGTTTAGCTTACTGTAGACACTGAAGGCTGCATGTAGAAACACAGATATTAATATTTGCATGTTTTAATGTGCGCAAATAAATGCTTTGTCTGCTGAGATTAGTATAAGTAATAACACCCCAGTCCAAATAAACATTGCATGCCCAAATCTTGGTATCTAGTATAAATATCCTGGAAGAGGTATCAGAATATCTTTGAAAAATGGCTCATCTTAGAGCATTTTGTGGTGACTCAATGTTAGAAAGTAACTGAATGAAACAAAACACTCACAGCCAACTGAAAGATTTCTAAGTGAAGAAAGTAGGAACAACTTGTAACTAAGGAAGTGTAATCTGGAAAAATGAAACTAAATATAATATTTGAAATATAAGATATATATCAATGGAAATAAAATATTTAATAAAGAAATGGAAAAATAAAAAAGTCTCCGGTGCAGAACAATTGTGAACAATTTATGTAGATAATCTAACCTCAGGGATGTAGAGCATTAGTCTCCAATTGCTTCTTGTTCCTTTTTATTTCTTTGAGACAGGGTTTGCTGTGTTGTCCAGGCTGGCTTTAAACTCGAGATTCCTTATGAAGCAGTATAAAATCTATCAACATTATATTACATTAGAGCCATAACATTTCAGCATGAACACTGTATTACATTAAAATCATGTTTCATCCTGACCCCCAAAGATGCATGCACATCACTTTACATGATGGTAACTTTTTAAATTAAGTAAACATAGAGGGAAAATTAAAATGAAACCTGTACATACTTTTTGAAATTCATTAAAATCATAGCAGTAGAAAACACTATGCTGTCTAAATGTTTTAAATTAATCAAAGACTCTGGTCTCTGGTCCAACCCAATAGTTTGGAAGTTACCACTCTTGTCCTTAGAATATGAACTACAACAAAAAGCTCAACAAACTAAAAATCACTCAGCATCCTGAGTGGCTGGAATTACAGGTGTGTACAAAATACCTGGCTTTCTGCCTTTTTAGAAGTGACTATCCTTTGATAACTTCCAAGAAGCTAGTGTAGAAACATAGGTGTGAATGCTTAGGAAACTTCAGTGGAGAAACCTGGCAAACAACCCCTCAAGCAAGGCGATCAAGGCTAAGATCAACAGCGATGGATCAGCTTGGTAGCGTGTGCCTTTGACGCATTGGATGCGGACGTTTGCTCACCTCTGTGGTCTTCCTCTCAGAAACTCTTTACTCAGTTTAATTATCATGAAAAGCATCGAACAAACTCAAATTGAGAAAAATTCTACAGTAAACCTAACCAATAATCCTCAAGATTGCCAAGGCAATCGAGTTACATCTAAAATATTTCAGAACCAGGTTCAGCTTTAAAAAAATATAGGTATACAGCTACATTCTCTTAATTCACTGAATAGAGGCATCTGCTCTAATAGTCTTTGTAAATATAATATCGTGTCTGCACCTCGTGCAACAAAAAACCACTACAAAAACAATATGCAATGTATTAATTATTGAATCTGTTCTACTAATTTGATTTGAAACTGTCTCATTGCTATTTGTTCTTCAATAAAATTATGGGAAAAAAACAGAAAAAAAAATAAAATATTTCAGAACCAAGAAGAGCATAAGGAAATATAGTCACTAAATGAAAACTGATATCCTGGGTAGGATTGTGAAACAGAAAAAAAAAAAAAAAAAAAAAAGACTTCTGATCAAACTAGGAAAACTCAGCTAAAGTATTGACTTTAATTAGTAATAAGGCACCAAAACTAGCTTTTTAACTTTGAAAAGAAGTAGCATACCAGTAGAAGACTATTGTAATATGCAAAATTACATTTGGGGTATTTGGAAGATTTTCATACTATTTTTGTCATAACTGGTTAAATCCAAAATTGCTCTCAGAATAAAAGTTTAATTTTGAAATTAACCAATACATTAAAAAATTTTATGCAACATTATTTTAACAGCTTTATTGAGGTGTGAGCAGTATGTAAAAATTACTTGTATTGAATGAGACAAATTGGACATGGACTCCTGACACAACTTTTGCATAGTCAAGTTCATATACACACCCAGTATCTCAAAATTTTGTAGTCTCTGGTTTGTGCTTTGATTATTTTATTCTCATTCTTCTGCAAAAGCACCTAATAGGAGATCTACTCTTATATATTTTCAGGTGCTTAGTATTATATTCTTAACTACAGGCACTGCGTTGTGCAGCAGCATTTGCCTAGCATTACTGAAACACAATAGTTACTGAAAGAGCACTTTCCCTTTCCTCCACCACTAACTGATGGTTATTACTTATGTTTTTTTCTGTTTCTATGATTCAGTTACAGACACTTCATGTGTCTATTAATCCTGAATTTTAAACTTCATTACATCAAGAAATGCCTGGTAGATTAGCAAAGCACGCTCTTGAGCGTGTCTCATTTGGCCTTGGAAGTGTACCCAGGGTACTGTGTATCTGTGGTCCCTACCCAGCTCTTCTCTGATAATAATCCCCTACTCTTTCCTAGCTGTCATGAAATCTTCCACTTCCTGGTTGCCTGAGTATCACATTTTATGCCATATTTTTGCCTCGGAGCCAGCCAACGATGGATTAAAACCCCTGAACTGTGAGTCAAATGAATACTTACCACCTTAAATTCTGGATTGAGTATTTTGTCCTGGCAATAACAAAGCTGATTAATACAGAGAATTTCTACAAGGAGTGGGGCAGTTACTAAGACTGCATTTGAGTCTGTGATGTAGAAACCTTTGCACCTGGCTTAAGGGAGGTATTTGGAAAAGCTTGGAGAAGGGAGCTTGAGAAGCCTTCCAGTGCTGCAAACAGAACAGCAGGTGTGATTCTGGTCAGAGCACAGAAAACCACAGTGCTGATGGGAATCTCAGAAAAACTTTCTCTCCCTTTGTTGCAGACAACAAAGGCCAAGCTCAAGAAGCTGCATTTGAGAATAAGGATTCCTTTGACAACTGGACTACAGTCCATGCATCTTATGCTACAGAAAGAAATTTGTCTACATTTTGTTCATTTCCATGTGGGAGATTAAAATTAATGGCAGTACACTAATTAATCTACAGAGGTAATTTCAAAGCAATTTAACATTGAGAAAGCACCATGGGAACTGTTGATTGCTTCAGACAAATTTACAGTGAGAACCTGAGGCAAAAGGAAAAGCAGACTTCATAAAATTTAAATTTGGGTCCGTAAGAAATCATATGTAAAACTGAGGCCGAAAGGAGTATGGCTACCAAAGAACACCATAAAAAAAATAGAATTTCTACTTTTTTTTAAGACAAAAAACGATGTCTGTAGACCATTCAGGAATCAGCAAGCCCCTTCCTGCAGAAGGCTCGAGGATGCAAAAGTATAACATTCATTTGAGAAGAGAGTCCCCGGGATGGCGGGCCAAGGAAACTTGACCACTACTTCTCCTGACACTTCGGCATCATCTGTGTGATACTGGTTTTCTGGCAGACAGAATGCAAGTGCTGTGGGGCTAGGGTGAGCAAATCAAAGTTTTCTTCTTTTAAATTGTGTCTGTTGGATGCTGTGTCCCAGTAATAAGAACACCGTTTTTTTGTTCATGCAATATGGGTCCTCTTGTGACTGGTTTATTTTATAGCATCTCCATTAGGTTTGTCCATGTTGTTGAAAATAAAAGGATTTCTTTCTTTTTGAAGAGTGAATAATATTCCATGTTATATTCATACCACATTTTCTTTATTTAGTCCTCTGTCAAGGATACTTGGTCTGTTTTGAAACCTGGCTTTGGGTAACACTGCGGTAAATATAAGAGTGTAAATATGTCTGAGAAATCTGATTTTAGTTCTTTTGGATAAATATTCAAAAAACTCAAGTGAGATAGTACATCATATGCTAGTTATATTTTTACTTAGCATTACTTTTCAGTACCAAATGTTCTCAAGACTTTTGACTTCTTTACATCTGTCACAAAATTTGTATTTTTCTTTTATCTTTTGGTGCTAGCCAACCTGTAAGTTTGAGGTTCTATCTTTGAGGTGGTATTGACTTGGATGCCATTGAGCAAGATAAATCTTACCTCTCAAGGAGAGAGAAAAAAATTACAAAGAATAAGACAAACTCAAAGTTGGTAAAGAAGAAATAATAACAATTAATGTAGAGAGAAAATGAAATAGGAACTAAGGAAAAGACAAAAAATAACCCTAAGCGTTAGTACTTTGTAAAAATAAAATTGAAAAAAAATAGCTGCATAAAGAAAAAAGATTCAAATTAATAAAGTCACAAACAAAACAGTTACTATGACTGACACCAAAGAAATAAAAAAGATTATAATGCACCAATAATTATATTCTACCTGGACAACCTATAAAAATGTTTAGCTTCCTAGATATATACAACTTGTTAAGGCTGAATCATTCATACCTATTAAATCTAGAATGATCAAAATAGCAAAATTTCAATAGTCTAAGTATGCTTTAAGAGAAGAAATTAAGCAGGTTGTTTCACAACTTGGTGTTCTTTGCTTGCTTGTGTTTGTTCTTGTTTGGTTGGTTTGTTGGGTGTTTTTTGGTCTGGTCTTCACAGTGTAGTATGGAGAATAGAGAAATAATGGCTTCACCTTGCAGTGAAGCAGAACAATAGAAAGTAAGAACAGACCAGATAAAGTTTAAAAAATGAGAAATGCTATAGTGACCAGAGTTTGGAGTATGTGATCCTGCTATAAGAAAGATTGTCTTTATGGCTTTGCTAAAGAAAACCATGTTAGATGCCTGTCCAGGAACCACTGCTCATAAAGACACACACTATTGGTTATTATACCCCCAAGTTATACCTTCCAAGGCCGTTTCATTATTCATGAAATAGAAGAGCATGCCTGAAGTTTCCTGGCACAATAATCTTCACACTGAAGAACTGATGGATGAGTTGAATAAAATAAATAGTAAATAGCAATGATTTTAACATTAGCAGCACCAGCTCTGTGATGCGAAGTCATGTTATATGATGTGTTATACCTATTTGTTCTTTTTACTTTCAGCTGTATCTTTGTGAGAATGGTTAGTATTGTTCCCATATTTTATGAGAAAATGGACAGTTAGAAAATAGCCAAGTCACACAGAAGAAGGAAAATTGAATGTGATTTGCCTGGCTTCCAAATCTTTACACTTTAATGATACTTGAATGCCCGTAAAAATGTCAAGAATTAAGGCATCAAAAATGAGTGCAGTATGTGTTAGAAGGGTTAGCAGAACAATGGTGTGAATCATCCAGTCTGTCAGGACAACTATAAGACACTTCTTGACCACACTGCTCTAGGGGTATCTCTATCGGTGGTATATTGATCTAAATTACATTTTTTTGCACTGATAAATGTTAAACATGGTGTGCATTTTTTGAGCATCCACTGATGTTGGCCTGGGAAAGGCAGCACAGAAGTTTGCTCGCTGGCTGACATGGGAACGATTTATACTTTATCATTTACTTATTTGCAACTAGATACTTGAGAGGCTCTCACTGTTAATTGTTTGCTCTCTGTTAAATGATTTGGTGCTTATGGGCCCCAGATGTCCTGATGATGTCCCCACACCCTGATGCCTCCCTCCGTACACTCATTACTGACTTAGCAAGGCTGAACATATTTACAGATTCTAGGTCACCATCTGCAAAGATGTGATGTTGTGCTCATTTCAAATAAAAAGCACATTCTTGTACTTTATGAATAATGGAATCGCCTTTGGAGGATATGCGAACATGGGACTCTCACAATCAGTGGTGTATATCTTTATGGTTACTAGTTCCCAGACAGGCATCTAACGTATCTGCCTAGTTGCTAATGTTGTGCCTTAGGACAAACTGTGTGACTTCAACAAGCCTCAGTTTTTGGATCTGAAAAATAGAATTATATTTTTCCAGGTTGTTATAAAAACTAGGTAGACATTATGTAGTGGGCCCAATGCTGAGAACATAGTGATTTAATAAAGGATTTGGTTTGCTAATATATGAGCATAATAATTTTGAATATGAATTTGAAATCCTTTGCAAATCATATTTTACACTGTTCACCTCTGTCATGCTATCTATAAAAAATTACAAATCTAAGAACTATCTAGAAATAATTTCCTGACAAATGTTTTTATTTCATCTCCCATTGAACACAGTATATTGAGCTCTCTTGAATATTGGATTTAGCAAAAAAAAAAAAAAAAAGATCCAGAGATGAAGAAATGGTAGACTGATGATACATGGGACTTAGAAAACAGTGGGGAGAGATTTTCCCCCATTCTCCCGAGACATTTCTAAGCAACAAGATGCACAAACTCACCTTAACAAACTTGCCAAAGAGTGGCTCATCAGAGGAAGGGCTGTTTTCAGGTCAGTGTGGCATTTGTGGTGTGGGCAGGACTCAGAGGTTCTCACTGTGCTCCTTGGATAAGCGCCTATGGGCCTGGCATGGGAAGAAGCCAGATGACCAAGAGATAAAGTATGGATTTATTTGAGATTTTAAAAAATCAGGTGCTCTGAAAGCTGGCCCTGAGTTGAAATGCTGGTATAACAGTATCAAAAGCCCCACATCCTCTGCACTACTAGGTTCCTCCTTGAGCAGGACTTTGAGATGTCCAAGAAGACATAGGCATGTGAGAACCAGATACATTTTATAAGTTGCCCTGGGCATTAATTAAAGGAACAGCTTAATTCTGTAGATCATTTTCCCCATCAATATTCAATGTATCATGGCTTAGAAAAAACCCAAAATTAGAGACAAAACATGTGAATAAGTAGGTGACCTCATTTCACTGTGATTAGTGCTCTGACTGGGGTTAACATCCTCAACACTTTTTAACCAGACCAACTCTAAGTGGAGTGTTCAAAGACTTAGTGATTGATTTGGCCTAAGAACCTTCTCTCTAACCCATCACTCTGACTTTCACCATGTGCTTAAAATTTGTCCTTCTATAGCCTTTGGCAATATAGTAGGGATTCAAAGCTCTCAGCAATGCTTTCTAGTTGTACATGCGTCAAAGCCACAAACTTGATCTCCTTAGTGCTAGGTACTAACCAACTGAACTGACAATAGCTGCAGGGCAGAATGAAAATCCCTAACCAATTTGGGGGACTCTCAAATGTTAGTAATGAGGAAACCATTATCGATGTCTGCAACTGCTCACCTATGCTGGAGTTTTGAGAAATACTCATCCATCTCTTGTATATTTTCTAGATTCCAAAGAGTAGGATCATGGGTACAGCTCAGTGATGGTGTTTGCCTAGTAAGCTGATGGTCCTGTGTTTAATTCTCCATACAATATTTAAAAGAAATGCATTATAAAATACACAGCTATCATGCTACAGAGTAGAAATCAAAAGAGAATTCATCTGTTGAGAAGTCCACTGAAGAGGATTCTTCATTAAAGGAAATAGACATAGTTAAAACCTGCCAGCTGGACCACTAAAAGTCTGTTTCTGCTACTTATTCATTAAAATTTCCCACATCCACCAAACTGTGTTCTCTTTTGCTTTGCTTGTGTTTGTGAAGAAATCTGAGTTTGACATCACAGATCTTAAATATTTACAGTATTGTCTAAGGTCTAAAGTTTTCACAGATCATTGGGCCAGCAAGCAAGAGTCAAGCCCATTAAATTTGTTTTTATTCCTATCTAAAGGAGACTGCTGTACTTAGGTCAATCATAGAAGTTAACAAAATGTGAATATTTGCTTTAGAACATTTCTATACATTAATATTATATATAACAAAGATGTAATGTAAAGCATGTATATAACATAATAAAATATTGCATACCATGTATTATTAATGCTTACTCTTCGAGACTTAGTGATTTGTTTTTGTGAACAAAGACATTTAAATAAGCCCCAACCTTGCTCAGAAGAATTTTATTGGTAAATAGTTTTTCTAGTGGGAGTTGGAAACAAAGTAGACCTGAGCAGGAAGCAGAGCCATGATGGAAGTGCTGCAATGGGGAATGTAGAGCTGAGGAGAAGAATATTCTGGCATGCACATCCAAGTTTCTGTTCTTCTGCTAAAAGAAAAAATATTATATAGTACCAACATCAGAACATTCTGTGATTGTGTTGTCAAGACAAAAACATGACCATGTGTGAATACAAACAGAAAAGTACCCCTCTTCCCAGCCACATAATTTGATAAAATATCCTTCTCTCCTGGTCAATGTCTGCCTAGCTATCAGACTAAGCTATACACTCACTCCATTCTTCTCAACTTCAAGACAAGTATTATTGTTATTATTATTATTTTCTTTATTGAGGGCAGGGTCTACAGGGTCTCACTAAGCAGATCAAACTCATAGTGATTCTCCCATTTACAGCCTTCCAAGCACTGGGATTATAGGTGTGGGGACCATGCCCAGTCTCCATCACTGTCTCAGCACACCCTCGGGGCAAGTCCAGCGGGGCACACCAGGAATCGAACCCTGGCTGCTGCACTCTGCCTAAGCACAAGCTTTAGTCTGCTGAGCTATCAGGCTGGTCCTAGACAAGAAATGTTAATCATAGAATTACCTCTGATTGCTCTTATGAATACAATCCCACATCCTTAAAGCTTCCCCAAATCACCTAACCCTTGACCAACCCTGCAATAAGTAATTTGTAAGCCATTTTAATGAGCTCCTCAAGAAATCCATAATGCAACAAATTAATAAACCTAAAATAGGTCAAATAGAGTTTCTCATGATCTGTGACTAATGAATGACAGCATTTGTCTCTTCTTTTGAGATTCATGGAGTCCTAGAGAGCCAGATACAAATTCTTAAAACCATGCAGTCTGAATTGCAGTCTCAAGCCAACAATGTATATTAAAATTCTATAATATATTATTAAAAACCCTTTAATGAACACCCCTGGTGCTGACAAACAAAACAAAATGGTGTGTTACTCTGCCCCAAAGAAGGATAAATTTAAGTCATTTGTGGGAAAAAGGACTGCCTTGTGCTCATAATATTAAGTAAGCTAACTCAGACACACAAGCTTAGATATCACACGATTTCTCTAATATAAGAAACATATCAAATACTGAAAGATAGCTAATAGGAGGCAGGGAAATCTTTCACAAAAAGGAGGGAGACCAAGAGGTGTAAAGAAGGGGGCTGGACAGTAGGGAAGCGGATGCAAAAAGAACCCAGATGTGTTATTTGTATGCACCAGGTCCCTATAGGAAACATAATATTTATATGCTGTACATATTTGATAATAAAAAGTAAAATGTGAAAAAACCCACAGAGCTTCCAGAGTGCAAGAAAACTGCCCGATAGTGGACCTCGCTTATTAATTACTGCATAGATAACTGAGGTTATTAAAAAGTGTTTAACCAAGTCTCTGCTCTCTGAACTCATGTGCAAGGAGGCAAAGCACTTTTCTGTGTGAAAATATTCCAGTGATCTTAAAAGGCTATCATAGCCCTTACGCTCACTCACTTTCTCTGACTTTGAGGTTTGGTATCATCTTATATCCCGATTTCCTTGAGTTATACTCTCAACTATTCTAGGCCTTCTCTACACAGCTTCCTTCTGCCTCAGGACCAGCATTTTGGGCAGGAAATAATCACTTTTAGTTGGGTTTGAATCTAAATAGTTAATCAGTTCCCTCAAAATTATGTCAATGCATAGAACTTTGCCTGACTGTTTAGTGTAACTGAAGGATTGAATAGATTTTAGGTTTTAACCACTTAGCTTTTCTTCATGCTCTATTGCTCACAAGCTTTATGAGTTAAAATTTCCATTCCTCAGTTTTCCCAACACTAACTGGGAATAAAAATGTGTTTGTGAAGCTGTCAGAGTGAAGTTGTTACAAAAGGAGCTTTGACCAAGTGCTGTGAGCTTTATTATTTGTAATTATTTTTGAAATACAGGAATATCACTGCATCTATAATTTTATTAGTTTGTATCCTAACTCTAAGACTTTAGCTTTACATTTATCCCTGTTAAATTGCAACTTGTAGGTCTGACTCGGAATACTACCCTTTTAAAGAAATTCTTAACTTTGGGCCCAGGACCAATTTTATACAATACCCTTCTCAGTTGTATGGCGCCAAAAACTGAGATGTCTTCACTGAAGAGATGGAAAACATATTAAACAGGAAACTTATCAGGCATAGACCTCAGACCTATCTGCTGACCTTTCTCTTTGCATTGATGGTTCATAGAGATATCCTTTTGAAGTGGTCATTATACAGGTCTACAAAGTAGTAAATAACACAGCCAAACTTCTCTTCAGTTTTCACAGTATAAGAAATTCTGTTAGGTGATTTTTCTGAAATCTAGATGTAGTCTTTATCATAGCTCTGAACCAGTATCTAGGAATACTATTAAGTACAATGTATTCATCTGACATAACTTTATGACAACATCTCATACTTTTTAAAAAATCTTTATAGAAATACCATTTTATCATCTTATATCTTCTTTTACAACAGACCTCACTGGCTCGTAGGTGTCACTAACTTCAACCTTTTTTAAAAAATCAGGACGGCTGGGCGTGGTGGTGCAGGCCTGTAATCCCAGCACTTGGGAGGCTGAGGCAGGAGGATTGTTGTGAGTTTGAGACCAACCTGAGCTACAAAGTGAGCTTAAGGCCAGCCTGAACTGCACAGTGAGACCCTGTCTCAAAAAGACAAAAAAAAAAAAAAAAATTCAGGACAATGTATGCTAATCTCTGTCATTCTCCATAGCTGTTATTTGACGTAGTTTTTTATAGCAACAGTGGTTTATCAGTTTCATCTTGACTCAATGAAAAATTGATAGGTTCTTCATTGAACTCTAGAACAAATGTTAAACTGAAAAAATATTAAAACAAGGCCCCTTGACAATGCCAGATCATAAAGCCCTTTGGGGATCACTATTTACATCAAAATTCAGTCAAGGGAGGATTCCAATTAACTATGCTTGACATTCTGATAATGAGTCACATTGAGAAGCACACATCACATTCATTTCTTTCCTGCTGTCTGTGGCACACACAGGCGTACATGCACAGAATCATGCAGAATCTTACTATATGATATCTTTCACCTGTTCTAGGAAAAAAACCTGGGTTCAAATACATCAAATTGATTTCGTGGCCCACCAGTAAGCAAAATCAATGCTTAGAGAAGAACACACTAACATATCAATTTTTACATTTTTCTTTCAATTGAACCTAAATATTCCACTTATCATCTTTGCAGAATCTTCTTAAATTCAATAGCATTTAAATTGGATAAACTATGCTGTAGTGTCAACACCAAACTCCTTCAGGCTTAAAACTATAATGGTTTATTTCTCAATTTTTCTGTCTTTCTTTCTTTGTTTTTGTTTTTGTTTGTGCAGTACTGGGGATTAAACCCAAATTCTACACACTAAGCTACATCTAAATGTGTATCTTCCACCTTTCAAAAGACTTTCGGAGACAGCATCTCACTAAGTTCCTGAGTTGTTCACACTAGGCTCAAACTTAGCCTCCTTCCTCACGATGCCAGAGTGCTATTACTGCGATTACAATGAGCCACTATATCCAGCTATTTCTCAATGTTCATGCATATGACAAGCTTCTAAGCCACCCTGGCAGAAGGATCAAAGCTGGCCAGGCTCTGTCTTTTTGTTACCATTATTGCTATGTAAGAAAAAGAAATGTGACAAATGATGAGCTAGTTCTGCACTTGAACCTAACACCTGAGTCATGCCTGCTTCCGCTTTGTGAAAGCAAGTCACAGGAATGCTTCCAGATCAGAACTGTCATACATATTATTTCTTACCTTGAATTCAAATAACACAAACAGAATACACCTCAACAATACTGATGACTACCACAACCCAAGCAAATGTTCCCATGGGTGTGTGTCCCACTCACCCAAGATAGCAAGTTGAAGGTTTAATTTCAGTCAGTAGAGGCTGGTTCCCAGAGAGGGCAGCCCAGAAGCAGGGCATCACAGAGAGCAAGCATTCCTTGCCATGGCAGGCAGAAAACATCACAACCTTCCAGCTTCTTTCCCTTTTTGTCTACCCAGGCCTTGGGCCTACTTGTTGGTGCCACCCGCACCCACGCTGGGTCTTCTCTCTGCAGTATATGATCATCCATAGTCTGAATGATGCTGAAGCCATCAGCGGATTAACCCAGTGTCACACACACCAGCGATTCACCCATTCCAAAAGCTCTACCCATGAGGGGATAGATATAAGGCACAACAATTTCTATCCTGCCCCATGCCATACTCACGCTCCTCAACCAGACTGATTTGCAAACTTTTTTCTAATCAATATGTGAATAACAAGGATTCACTGACAGCTGTTATTGTAATTTAGTCTTTGCTCTGAGGTTAATGTAATTCCTGGACTTTAACAATGGGGGTGGAGACCATAACCTTGATTTGATCTTTCCCTCAAAGCTTAGTTCTAATAAGCTGTGCTGCTCAACAGCCTCCATATTTCTAGCTTGACTTTGGATTTCAGATGTCTTCTCTAACTCTGTACAAATGCTGAAGTTGCAGTTCTCTCTCATTCCTGATTACAAGCAAACCAAAGCTTTCTCACCCATAGCTCATTTCTGCAGTGCCTTGTGAAAGGCAACGAAGATTAATGCTAACATGGATTGATACTCTGCTTTCCAGTCTGTACTTCTAGAACTTAAAGGTTTGCTACTGATTTCATACTGACTTGTTGGCCTTCGAAATTATTGTGGGCAACGGGTTTATCAAGTCTTTTCAAACTTCATCAAGTAGGTCAGACTCTTCCCAACATTCAAACATAGTTTCTAACTGTGATATGAACTATGAACATGTGCTATGTGTTCTACTGCAAATTGAGTTCTCGTGACCAGATTCCAAATATTTAGCAAAGCCCACGTTACACTACAGTGGCTTAGATTCCAATGGGTCATTTTCATTTATGCCATGCACCAAATGCAGGTCCGATGGGGCTCTGCTGTATTTCTCCTTGCTTAGGGAGCAGGTCAAAGGAGATCTCTTTCCAAGTTAGCACAGTTGCTGCAGCAGGAAAGAGAAGCATGGAGATTTCATACTCTTGCCTACAACTTACTTACAAGGTTGCATGGCAGTGCTTCATATCAAAGATAGACAACTACACTTGTGCTTTGTGTCTGGAAGTGGCTCACATAAAATATTTAGGGTTAAAGACTACATATAGACTTCATTTAATTGTCAATGCCATCTTACAAATTGAAAAGCTAACCAATATTATCATGCAGAAACTAAGATTTTGCAAAGGAAAAAGGCACAAAACAGATACTCAAGCATTATGATGGAAGTCTTTGTTCCTCCACACTATGTATGCAGTCACGTAGAAATAGTTAACGGAAGAAAATGGATGGGCATGGTACAGTAACTCCCTGAGCCTCCTCTGTAAAGCAACTTACTACTTAACTTGTTCACACACATGTATTTCTTGTCTTTTCCAAAAGTCCCCACAATGTTACTCTTTCTCCCTCCCAATGTAATATTAATGATATTAAGCTAAGTTACTACAATACACAGATCCTCAAATAAATCTCAATGCAACAAAATCTTATTTCTCATTTGTGTAACAAGGTGGGTTTTTATTTCTTGTTAATTAAGTGGCTGTTCACTACATACAGTTTAGGAACTTATTTCTAGAGTATATTTCTGCTACCCCCTGAAGGCCTCTTCATCATTGAATTCCATAGATGTGTAGGTGAGCTGTATTCATCAATTCTTCTCATGCTGTGTTAGAAATATTAATCAATAGCCATATTCAGTTAGAAAAGAAGTACAAAGTGTGGTCCTTACTGAGGCAGGTGCTTCTAGCTCCAGGTCTATAACTACAGATGAGGAGAATAGATTTTTGAAACAGCTGATTCTCCCCCTTACCCACACACATGCAAAATCTAGTGAGATACGCTCACATATTGTGTTCCATCAGAACTTGTTCTCAGTAAAGTTATGTTAATCACTTATACTTCAGTGTATATGTAACTCAGTACTTCTGAAAGTTTGGAATGGAAGAATCCTTTATCCTAACCTTAGATGCATTTAATAAAATTTAGCTAAATAAGGTATTATAATAAAGATCTTTGAAAAATGCTAGTTTAAAGAAAATATTGTTTCTTGCTTTTTTCCAGATTTTTCATAACAGCTGAATGTGTCAATATAATTTATAAATCTTCAACAAATATCTGTGCAAACTTAACCCAAAGTATTTGATCATAGAACTCCATTTCTGAGAAGTGCCTTTTGTCATTTTTCATGGTGCATAGAACACTGATTTGGAAAACCAAATTGAGGCTAAGAGGAGTTGAAGACTCTACGGAGGTTGAATGAATCAGGAATGGTGTTGCAAATCCTAAAATGATAACATTTAAGAAGATACTTCTCCAATATAAGTAAAGGTGGGATCCTATAAATCTTTTGTGTGTTCCTTTGTAGTCCATAACTGTGAAAAGGGGTACCCTGAGTCCTGCTCAAAACTGTAGAATACCTTCTGCTCTGACAGATGGGGGCCTGACATGCTGTTGTCGCTGCCAGTGCTAGGCAAATGTGAATTATCTTTACAACTTTGAACAATGTTCCTTTATAGTTCCAGAGAACTGGTCTCAGGCCCTCAGGAGGCCTACTAAAGAGGAGATGTCCTCATTTCTGTGAGGCCTCCATCCCACTCTGTGCTCCTTGTTTGGAGCCAGATAATAAAAATAATCCCCCCCCCCAAAAAAAAAACAAAAGACTTTGCTAGCTAGCCAAATTTCAGATCAATAGAACAGTTGGGAGAGAGCCAAGATTCAGAAGAGTGCATGTGGAGAGAGGCTGCAGATCATTAAAGATGAACAGATCCATAAAACACCAACACAATTGGTATAACCGTGTGTAGCACTTTTGGCAGGCTCCACAGGAGCCCATGGGTAGAGCATTCCTAGAACTAGCACAAATCTTTCCACAGAAAAGAAAGTCAGACCATCTTAAGTCACCCATCGGATACACTGTGGGCCAGGGCCTCAGCAATGCAATGGATATTTAACTTTCAAAGAAAGTGCCCAAAGTGGTTGGATGCATAAACGTTTGTATTGATCCTTAGTTCCAACAATATTCTAATATTTAAGTAATTCTAATACATATGAAATGCATTTATTACTGTTTTGATCTGTGTTTTCCTTAGAGATACTGATGTTTAACATATTTATGTACATATGGACACTTCTCTTTCTACTACAGAATTAATGTCATTTTTATTAGTACATTTTTGCATGTATGATTACAGTTATTGTGGTGAATTGGTACATGCACAAAATCTTAATTCTTTTCTTTTTCTAAAATTCCCTACTCTCCCTGTTCCTCCTTGCTCTTTCTGCAGATTTAGTTTTTAAAAGACATCTATAGGAAATTCTGATTTCATGTATCCTGCATAGGTAGATAAATTATATCTATCTTAGTATCTCTACTACTTAATAAGTCTCAAAAAATTCACTGAATTAAATATAAATATACTATCTGCAGAACATGTTCTAAAAAATTGATTTGCAGAACTGTGAATGTCTCAATAAATTGAGACAGGGCCCCAAGGTGATAGCTCCTGCCTGGCAAACACAGGGTCCTGAGTTCAATCCCCAGTTCCGCAAAAAATATATAAATAAATAATAAATCAAGACATATTTGTGAAGGAGATTAGTGACATGTCATCCATTACCCATCAAAATGGATTAATCCAATACCGTGGTTCAACAGTGAAGGACATTATAAACCCAGATATGTGTAGCAATGGAGGTTTCTATATTAGATATTCAACACAGAGTAGAAGAAAAAGCAAATGAATGCAATAACAAAAAGAGAGAATTCAGATCAGAAATTAGAAAGAAAGAAACTCTGAATAACTGTTAGTAGGAGTCTTCACAGGTGCTAAAGGAGAAGGAGGTAATTTATGCAATAGACTGGAGGGATGCAGACCCACTAGAATTAAGAAGTCCATATAGCAAGAGGCAGCTTAGGCTGAGTTGTCTGTGCACCTTAGTCAAGAAAGGAGCTGAAATATACGCAGAAAGTAGCAACAATGGCTGCAGCTAAACACAGAGCTGGATGCACTGCAGTAGCATCACATGAGCCCAAGGCCAAAGGGCAGGGATCCAGCCACATTGTTTTAAAATTCCAGCAGGATGGACCTGTGTTTTTTTTTTTTTTTCAGAAAACCACAGAAGCAAATAAAGATAAACTGATGGATTTCAAGAACCCTAAATGATTCCCATTCAGTATCCATCTTGGCCTCAGAGAGAACCAGAGATTAGATGAAGAGCACAGGCAGGCTGTCTAAACAGGACACTTGGCTGTCTCTGGGCTACAACTATGATGAGAATCTGAGTTATACACCAGGCAGTGTGCGAGTCAGCTATTTTTGACCCTCTTCTCAGTCATTGCTACCAACATGTGCATCCTCCTTCTCCTCAAGATTTTTCTAGAAAGCTGCCTGACATTGTCCAAGGGCATTTATCTCTAGCTGGCCATTTTAACTAAACACTCACTCTGTGTGCTACCAGAACTTGCCTTTGTACCCTCACTTTACTCCTTTGCCTGGCCTTATTTAAATTTGGTCAGTCAGACCCAGGCTATTTCATGACTCAGAATTACTAGAGGGATCATGTTCTTTCTCTTAGCAACCAAGCCAATAAACCCTGAAGAGAGTCAGTGTTCTGACCGACCTCTGGGGTCATGCCCCACCAGCCTCTGATCTAGGGAAAAAACTGATGCTACATCGATTTTCTAACATGACTAGACCTAGCTCTATATGAATGAGACCTAATATGTATGTTAAATCACTTAAATACCAAGTAGGATTTCAAAAGGCAGGGATAAGCATATTAGTTCATTTAAACTTAAAAGAACCCAAAGGAACTACTGTATCTGTTCTTCAGGTATGAGGAATAGAGCTGAAGAAAATAATTACTGACTGAAAGTTAGGAAGCTACATTATGAAGCTGGGTTTAAAACCCAAGGTTAGTTAATTTTTTTAAAAAATAGTTGTCAGCTTTCTGGGTCACCAGCGGCAGCGGTGGGGAACCCACAGGATCCAGTCATGTGGTAAGAAGGGTCAAGCAGAGACCTGCCTAAGGCTGCAGCCAGGAAACAGAAGGACAGAGCAGGCCAGCTCAGCAGCAAACCATCTTCAAAGAGCCTCCATACAAAGGACACAGGACAACAGGTTCACATAGAATCTGAGAACTTTAGAACGAAATACAAGTTCTACAGAATTCCAGGGAGGTTAAGGGCTTAGCAAAGGGAGACACCTCTGGCACTATACAACCTGCAGCTCTTAGATGTCAGAAGTGAAGGCCCACTTCTTCCAGATTCTTCAGTCACCCCAGACCGGAAGGGCCAGCCATAAACCTTGCAGGCTAAGTCTGTCAACTCCTACACAGTCTCCAGGTCTCCAGCACAGCAAGGCCAAAGCGCAGCTCCCAGCAGGCGGCAGGACCTGGAATGTGGCAGCACAGGACAAGCCGGAGCCTGCAGCAGCTATGACCTTCCAGGAGTCCCGGGTAGACGTGGTAGGGGCCCCACAGGCTGGCAAGGAAAGCTTGAGCCACAGTATCAGGCAGTGTCCTAGAGCTCTAGAGCACGCAGTCTGGCCACAACTCCTGTAAGACATGTACAGACCTTCGAATGTGCCCGGATACTCTTAACCTTGCAACATGTGACTAAAACAAAATAAAACAGGAAAGAAAAAAATAATAATAATAATAATTATCAGGGCTGGTAAAATAGCTCAGCAAATTTAAAAGCCTGCAAGCAAGGGCACGGCCCGGGGATTTGATCCCCAGGCCTGCTGTGCCATTCCTCCCCACCACACACACACCCAGGATGCTCTGAGACAGCAATTGAGACTGGGCATGGCGGCGAGTGTCTGCAATCCCAGTTCTTGGGAGGCTGAAAACAGGCAGATTGCTACGAGTCTGATTTAGTAGTGAGACCCTTGTAGATCCCTCGCTAAAACAAAAATTAAAAGAAAAAGATATCATTTTTGGTTCCTGTAGGTGGCTTGCTCCTCTAGTCCTTTTGCTATATATTCCTAAAAAAAAAAAAAAAAAGAAAAAAAGAGGACTGGTAGATTTGTCCAATTCTTTATCGTGTCTTTTCTTCAAGCAGGTAGAAGTTCAAGGTGCAAATCTCAAAGCTTAGTGGAGCTACAGATACTGTGAAATAGAAAGAAATTGTTCAGAAGGAAAGAAAAAGGGACAAGATAGTCATCCTACTAGTTTATCTTAGTTCACTGAAAAGAAAGGTTTATGCTAATGTTATTTGGGGCATTTTTGGCACATGTCTTGTACTGTGAGTAATTACTTTAAAGATAAAAATAAGCAATGTATTAACTATTGTTATCCTCCTACTTTTTTTTTTTTTTAGTACAGAGGATTCAACTCAGGACCTTGTACATGCCAGGCAAACACTTTTCTACTGAGCTATCTCCCCGGCCCAGTTCTCCTACCTTTTGTTATGAAATTTTGTTTTAGTTTTTTCCATAAAATAAAAAATAGTGATCATTGGAAAAAACAGAAAGGAGAGATGAACAATGGAAAAACTGGTCAGTGGTACAAGATACATTTCAGAAAGAAAAATAAATTTGTTTTAAAAAATGGAACTATAAAAAAAGGAAGACATTCTCAAGATAAGAAAAGTCTTTTCTGTAGGATAGCAGGGATTAAAATATACAGTTTACTAAGTTTATTTATTTACTTATTTTTAATATGTATTTGGTTCAGGGTCTTTTTATGCAGCTCACACTCATAGTGATCCTTCTATCTTAGCCTTACTAGCACTGGAATTACAGGCAGGTGCCACCATGCCTGGTTTCAGTGGTCGGTCTGCACAGCATGCAGTACTGGGCATTGAACCTAGGTCGTTATGCTTGCCAGGCAGGCATTTAGACTGCCAAGCTGTCTCAACACTAACTCTACCTCTTGAAGGTAGAAGATGAAAACTGTCATGTGCTGTATTTGTCCAGCAAATGAGTTTTGTATGAACCAAAGTGATTTATTTAATTTTATTTCTTATTAGAATTTATTTTTATTGAAATGTTCCTTGGTAGAACACACATTCTCCAGTTCAATAGTTTCTATAATTTTCTATTGTCATTCAATAACTTGCTCAGATGATTTATAATACCTGGTGTTGTAGACAATTAGGACTATTTTAGATACTTGTATTCCTATTTATTTCCTTTTGTAAATTTATAAGGGATTGACTGTCACCATTCTATAGAAGGTAAAACTGGGGTTGAAAATTCACCATTGTTCTTAAGGATACAGCTCAGAAGAAAGAGGAAAGGAGTCAGACTTTAGTCTGCTTGATCCAAAATCACTGTTCTTGGCAATGCACTATGCTCCCCGCCTCCCTGTCATACCTGACCACCTGGGCAAACTCTTCCATAGCAAAGTAGATTTTTTCTAGTATACATAAATGGATGTTTTTTCACTTGCCCAGCAATTTCCAACCCTTTTCGCAGTGCTTCTTAAATTTTGAGTTGCATAAATATCACCTGGAAAGCTTGTGAAAAATGCAGATTTACCACCTGACTATACTTGGCAGAGCTGTGATATGAGGTTGAAGCACATAATAGAGCCAAGCATCATGAGAGGCCCCCTGAATGACAGCAAAATGTACAGTGCGTGGTGGTGCCAGCCCTTCCACTATGGAGATGTTTCCAAACTTCTGATGAGACAAACTACATTGAGTTCAGTGAACCCAGACTTTTTTTCACCAGTACATTATGAGATGTCTAGAATTTTCTCTATTTGGCTGAATTCCTTTGTTGGGGTATAAATCGCAAATTAAATAAGTGAGAGTTATGTCCAAATGCTTCAGAATTGATTCAATTATATTTTTTGGAATAGTTGGAAACATAAGCCAAATTTTCTCTTTAGTTGATGTTAGTAAGAGAAGTAGGTATGATCATATCAAGTTAGCAAATGTAACATGTGGGTAGTTCAGAATAAATTTATCAGGTGTATTCAATTGATTCCTGTCTATCAAAGTACTCCTTAATATAATGCCTAACTTGCAGTAGAATCTCTCTATACATTTTTGTTGGATAAATGCATAAATTTATTAAATGAAAAATTCCACGAACTCATTCCAATTTTTTTTGGATGACAAATATTTTGGAACACTTTTTAGAATTCCTGTGCCAGTTAATAAGTCTATTAAGGAAAATATTATTTTATACAAATGGATCACACACTAGCTTGCATTGATTAGTGCACTGCAGTCACTCTGTGACTTGAAATAACTCTGTACAACTTGCAACAGCTCTACTGGTGTTTAAAGAAGACCACTTAGATGTTTGGATATGCTCACCTGTGTGGTAAATCCACCTGTCACTAAGGGTAAGTTTAAGACAAGAGTGTTCTTAGAATTTTTCAGACTAAGCCAAAAATCACAGTAATTTTCTAACATTTTGAAGAAACCATTTTTAAAAGATGATACTCATTTTAAAGTACAAGTGCTGCTTTCTTTATTATCCTGGATCCTAAGATCCCACTGAAGGCAAGACATTCTTTATGTGGTCTTATCTCTGTGAGGATCTTATCTATCAGCAATATATTCTCCTGAATTTGCAGCCCTTCTTTCTGCCTCTGTACCCAGGCTCCCTCTTTACACGCTGTTCTCTTCCTGTCTTAGTCAAGATTCTTGGTGAAAGGCTCTGTAGATTCCATCCAGTTTCTTACCTCCTGGTCCCATTTCAAGCAGTGACCTCTGAGTATGTTTACATCATCTTTAAAAAAATTACATGAAACAACAATATTTATTTAAACAGAGCTCAGTGAAGTAACTATGGTAGCATCAGAGTGCATCCAGAGAAGGAGGGAGGGGCCCAGTGACACTCACCTAATGGCACTCCTACATGTACCTCTTTGATCTACACTGCCAGTGACCAGCTAGGATGCTGCCTTGTGCAAATTCGACAAGGTGACATAGCAATCATGCACACCGAGCGTTCAGGCATTGCTTGTTCTTAGAACCTCACATGTGGATGGTCTTGTCATCAGCAGAACTCAAAGTAAACTTTGCTCCAGAATGGAACAGAACTCCACAGACCCAATTACCATGGCCCACAAGGGCCACACAGCACATGTCAGTACTCATGTCCCACATCTTAATGGTTTCATCTCTAGATTCAGAAAGCAAGAATGACCCATGCTTACCACTTTTTGTAGCTTCAGATCCTGTTGCTTCAGAAATGGAAGACCAGGAGCTTACTAGAGCCCAGGAAAGGCACCCTACCACACACTCATGATCTCAGAGCTCAGTCTTACATTCCTTGGTTGCCACAACCTGTCTGGTCACTGGCCCACCTAGCTACACGGTGTCGTCCTGAATGGGCCACACCCCGCCTAACCATTCTCTGTGTCCTGTGAATGCTTTCACACAGTAGCCAGTTTGCACTTCCCACATTTTTCATCCCTTGAGGCAGACACTCTGTGATCTCCACTGGGTATGACGGCTACTGCAGAGACACTGTGATCATGGCCATGCAGGGTTCTGATGTACTCAAAGCCCTGAAAATCCCATAGCTGAATAGTCATGCCTTCAGAACAAAAATCTACAAGTTTGCCTCTGTGGTCAAAGGAAATGTCTTGTACAAAGTCCGTAGGCCCCATCTCCAGTTTCATAATCCCACACCTTAATTGTAGCATCCTCTCTGTTATTAGATTATAAAAGAAGGTTATGGGATTAGAATCAAACCTAAATGAAACAAAAGAAGAGTTTACATAAGGTGGCCCTCTTGCTCAGAAACAAGATCCAAAAGAATGGATTCCCCAAAGAAAAAATGCACTGAGTAGTCATAGATGTCCACCTTTCCAGTCATTTTCCATTCTCTGTACCTCATCTTTCAACAGGATCCATATATATGGAAGTTCACTATACCTATTCAACAAAACTTATTACCCAGTTTAGAAACAAATGTGAAGTCTAAAATAAAAAGCATAGATACATAGTAAGAATGTTCTTGTGAATTGTATGTTTAAAAAGTGTTTTTGTGGGGTCTGGTGGTGCACAAATGTAATTCCAGCACTTTGGAAGCTGAGGAAGGAAGATTATAGCAAGATCAAGGCCAGACTGAACTACCTAGTGACACCCTATCGCAAATAACCAGAACACAAGAAGTAAAATATTTTAGGAAAATAAAAGATGACTGTCATAAATTAATTCAAAAATTTCCAATTTCCTTGATACCAATGTTCACTATGATAGATAGGTCCACGATCGGACAAAAGAAGTAAGGATTCTACTTTTACTTCAAAAAGATTTACATCACTTGAAGTTCACTGGAATATCATTTAATTTTTATTTATTTATTTTATTTTATTACTTTATTTTATTGAAGTACAAATCATTGAAGAAAAAAATATTTTTAATAAAGTGATACAATTCATAACTTTTAACTACTATTGCAAGGCATATTTAAAGTATCAGTTATAGAAATATAATTTAATTAAAAGCAATGATTAAAAGAAATAAATTATAGAAAGTCCTGATTCCAAAAGAAATAAGTCCCTCCTATTCTTTTCTTTCTGTTTATTAACACTAGATGAAATAACTCTGACAATTATCATACGACTCTGAAAGGTGAGGAGAAGAAAGGTTGGTAAATAATTAACGCGAACTTCCTTGTATTTATTTGGTTTGGTTTAATTACTATCTTGTCCACTCCGATTTTTATAATAAAATATCATAAGCCAAGTGGTTATAAGGTATAAGAATATATTCTAGTAAGTATGGATAAATTATATATAATTATACATATATACACATGCAAGAGATGTAAGGAGAGGGGAAGTGAGGGAGAGAGGATAAAAAGGAATTCAGAAATCTTATATACATGTACCAGCTCCCCACAATGAATGTAGTCATCATTTACTACAAACATGTACCAATAACAAAAAGAAGTAAAGAAAAGAAAGAGGGAGGAAAGAAAGAGAGAGAGAAAGAAAGAAAGAAAGAAAGAAGGAAGGAAGGAAGGAAGGAAGGAAGGAAGGAAGGAAGGAAGGAAGGAAGGAAAGAAAGAAAGAAAGAAAGAAAGAAAGAAAGAAAGAAAGAAAGAAAGAAAGAAAGAAAGAAAGAAAGAAAAGAAAAGGGACTCAAGTCATCAGCAACCCACTCCGTGTCTCGCAGGGTACACTTACTTTCTCACAGATAGCGCCTCACCTGTGTCCTTCTGCACTTGATGTGGTGAATAAACTTCCTGAGTCCTCTTCTATAAAGGCACAAATCCATCTATCAGAGCTCTCTAGCCAAAGGGACGAGCGAAGAGCACCCTGGCAGTGAGGGGCTCTTTTGGCTAGACTTGCTTTACTCTCAGTGGATGCCATGAACCTCCAAGCCTCTGATGATTTCCTATCCATGAGACACTGCTGGCACTGAGACTGGGTGAGTGAAGCCTGTTGATGATGCTCTTTTTCTCTATCAGGTTAGTGTCCTTATCCTACTGTGCTGCATGCCATGGCTACAAAGGACATAGAATGATGCCCTGTTGACCACTCATAATTGTGTTAAATATAAATGATCTAAATATGCAATTAAAAGATGAAGACTGAGAAACAAAATGTGAAAGTCTATCCTAGTTGAATGTTTCTTACAAAATATTCATTTCAAATATAAATAATATAAATATGTATGCCAATAGTAAAATAATAAAAATGTCTGTGTGAAAATGCTGATCAAAAGAAAGCCAGAGAAGCTGAAGAGCTGAGATAGATCTGTGGTGTAAGTACCTGCCTGGCAAGCACAACAACCTGGGTTCAGTCACTGGTTCTGCATACCATGCCAGCCCCAAAACCCTGGGCAGACTGAGCTGGCCACTGAAACAAGGTGTGGAAGCATACACCTGTAATCCCAGCACTGGGGTGACTGAAACAGAAGGATCAGTTTGAGTCTGAGCTGTGTAGTGAGACCCTGTACCAAATGAAAACAAAAATTTAAAAAGAAAAAGAATGTAGAATAGCAATATTAATATGATATAAAGTTCCTTCATAGCAAAGAAAATTACTAGGCACAAAGACAATCACTACATAATTATTTTTTAAAATCATCTTTTTTTAAAAATTTGTTACAGCACCTTGTTAAACAGCTCAGATTCATAGTGCTCCTACTGTCTCAGATTCCTTAGCACTAGGATTGCAGACATGAGCCACCATGTCCAGTTTTGGTGGCAGGCAGGGTGTGATCAGGGTTCTGGGGACTGGCATGGCATATGATACCGGAGATCGAACCCAGGTCCTTGCACTTGCCAGGCAGGCACTTAGACCTCCGAGCTGCTTCCCCAGCCCCAGTCAGTACATGATTATAGCATGTCTAATTCACTACATTTACAGCACTTGTATATGTGTATTTCATAGCAATAGAATTTTTAAATACTTTAATCAAAATTAACAAAATTCAAAGGAAAAAAAAATGACAAATCTACAATTACAAATGGGAAGTGATGTACCAAATGTAAAATCATCAGATTTAGGACTTAAAAACACCATCAACAAGAGAGACAAAATGGATATTTATAGAACCTCTTCCCTATAATACAAAGCACACATTTAAAAAAATAAATTTATGACACTCATCACATAGCCCATGTCATGAATACTAAAACAAATCTTCATAATGTTTGTAAGATTGAAATGCACCAAATATATTTTCTGATAATGGATCCAAATTAAACATAAAAAAAAAACATTTAGAATAATTCCATGCACTTAGAAATTAGATGACATGCTGCCAAATAATTTGTGGCCAAGGGGAATTTCCATAAGAATTTTTAAAACTACATTGAAATAAGTACATAAAAAATGTTTGATATATCTCATTAGGAAACTGAAAATGAAGCAACACTACTCTGGGGCTCGGGAGATGGCTGGATGATCTAAATGCTTGCTTGACAAACACAAGAACACAAGTTCAATCCCTACGTTGACATGCAGTGTGGGCCTTGGAACCCCAGGTGCATCCTGCTGGCCACTGAAACTGAGTGTAGGGGTGCATCCCTGTGATCCCAGTGCTGGGGAGGTGGAGACAGGAGGATCACTACAAGTCTGAGCTGCGTAGTGAAATCCTGTAGTAAAGAAATAAATAAATTTTAAAAAGACACACTCCTCTGAAACTGTTAGAGCAGTAGAAGCTCAAAGCACTTGCAACACCAAATGCCAACAAGGGTACAGATGAACATTTCATTCATCACTGGGATGCATGTGAACAGGTGAGCCACTTTGGAAGACAGTCTGATGCTTCTTATCGTAGGACTCAACCACAGTGCTCTCTGCTACCTATCAAAATGCATTGAAAATATATGTCCATAAAAATCTGCCTGCATGTATACCTGTAATGACTTCATTCATAATTGCCAAAACCTAGAAGCTATGTGCGTAGTCTTCAAGGGTTTGAAGGGATAGACACATCAAAAGGCAGAGAACAGAAGGTTTTCAGGTGTGTGATACCAGGTCATTAAAGAAACAAATAGATGACAATAAAAACTCAAGATATCAAATTCTGTAAGAAGCAGCTTTTACTTAGCGGGGAATGTAGTGTGTTAAGTGCTTATTGCAAAATAGGAAAGTTTTAAAATCAGTCTCTTACTAGTGTACTCAAGAAGCTAAAAATTAATAAAAGAAACTTAAACCAAGCAACAATGAAAATAAATAAATAACAACACTAGAAACCAATAAAATAGAGAACAAAAATAATAAAGAAAAAAATCAAAATGAGCTTATTCTTTGAAATTGCCAACAAAGCAAGAGATTTCTCCAGTAACTTATATAGAGAAAATGAAAGATACAGATTATCACAATCAACCAAGCATGATAGATAGCATGCCTTGAATCCCAGCACTTTGGAGGCTGAGGCAAGAGAATCTCAGTGAGTTAGAGGCCAGGCTAAACTGCACACCTCAAAACCACCTCACATACATAGCAAAACCCTATCTCAAGAAAGCAAAACAAAACAAAACAAAATTACCAATACCAAAAAATGAAAAAGGGCCTAAAGACATTAACAGAAAATAGGAGACTATTAATGAACAACTATGCATATATTAAGTCAACAACTTAGATGCAAGGAACAGATTCATTGGAAGTCACAAATACCAGCTCAGTTTCAGGGAAGTTCAGTCCAGATGGTGGACACACTCAGGAAAATTATAACTAGAAATGTGTATTTACCCATCCAGGTGCTACAATTTCTTAAGATTAGAATTTTGCCCAAGTATTCATTAACTAAGTGCATGTATGCACACAAATGTTTAAGAGAATATCAATGGCTATGAATATATATATGTATACAATTATTGATTATATACTTGTATATAATTATGTGCTGTTCCAATCATTTTGATGGTCTTTGTAAGAGGATTATTAACTTATCTGACATGCAGTGACTCAATCGCACACTTTACTTTGTTCTGTGTAGATGCTGAAACTCAGTGACAGCAGACATGAGACTATATTTACATGAAAATCAGGAGCCAACACAGTGCCTTCAACATGGGTAGAGAAGATTATGAGATTGAGATTGCCTGTTCTTGATAGTAATGCATTAGTAGTCATGCTGAACCAATATTCTTATGTTCTTTTATACATTCATATTTTTTTCTTTAATGAAGGGATTATTTATATAGTCATGAGGAGAAATAAAATAATTTCAAAATATTAAGAACAAAATGAAAAGGCAAAAAAATGAACAAGGAAATAATATTTACAATATATTTAACAGTGAATTCATACAAAGTATTTTAGCAATAAACAAGAAAATGCTGTACAATGTGGGGATAATTAACAAAGGATATAAACACCCTACCACCAGAAAACAAATATAGCTTGTAAGATATTTGCTAGGAAAATAGTACTGTGATAAGAGGTTTTATTTCTCTATCTCTCTGGAAACTCACACAAATCCTTAATTTTCAGTTTTTCTTTGTTTATTTTTCAATTTCACCATCTTGAAATCAGACAATATATATGCATTGATTACAGTATTTATAGTTATTAACACTTGACTCTTCAGTGAGTGAGAGCCCCAGGCCCGCTGCAAAAGAGAGACAGTTCCCAGCAGTCCCAAGTCCCACCTCATGGCCCAAGTCCTAGCGCAGCTTGGCCTGTGAGTGAGAGGCCCAGAGGTCAGTTCTATATAAAATGACATAGACAAGAAGAAAAATGCAATCTCAGGCCTCGAGTCTACCAGTAAGTGCAGAGGACACTAGCTCAGCTGAAATGAATGAATTAACAGATATGGAAGCAAAGGAACAACACCAGAAAGGTATAGAGGAAATCAGATGAGAATTAATTCCTCAAATAAAAGATACATAGCATCTGAAATAAAGAATCAAATGCAGAAACATCAGAGAAAACCAATGCTCACCCAGAACAAGTGCAGAGAGTGCTATTGCAGCTGAAATGTATGAATTAACAGCATCTGAAGCAAAGAAGCAACAGCAGAAAGATCATGAGGAACTCAAAGCAGAAATAATTTCTGAAATCAAAAAAGAATTCTTTGAAAAAAAAGGATTCTTAGAAATCATAGCATCTGAAATATATAAATGAGTCCAGACATATACAGAGCAAACCCAATTTGGAAGAAACTCTGCAGAAAAAGAATTAATAACTAAAAGGAAGACATGGATAAAAAAATAGAGGAGATCAGAAATATGATGAATTCCTTGAATGAGCAAAATGGAAAAGAGAACGCATGAAAGAGTCGAAGAGATACAGAAGAACTAAAAATATCAATCACGAGTCTACAAAACTGTTTGAGTGAAAGAGAAGACACAGTTTCATATCTAGAAGACACTGGTGCAGCTAGTGAAAAGGAGAGAAAGGATCTCTTAAAAACAATAAGAATGCAGGAAAAAATAATCTATCACCTGCAAGATGATGCCAGGATGAATAATGCGAGATTAATTGGTACGAATGAGAATGAAGGAGTCAATACAAATGACATAAAAAGAATCTGGGGAGAAGTAATCGCAGAAAACTTCCCAAATATGAGGAAACAATCAAACATTCAGGTCACCGAAGCATACAGAACACCAAATAGCTTCAACCCAACTAAAAACACACCGAGACATATAATAGTCAATACCCCAGAAATCTGACACAAAAATAATATACTGAAAGCTGCTAGAGAGAAGCAGATCACATTCAAAGAAAAACCCATCAGAATTACAGTCGACTTCTCTATACAAACAATGAAGGCAGGAAGAGGATGAAGCAGAATTCTTCAAGTTCTGTACGAAAACAAATTCCAGCCCAGACTATTACACCCTGAAAAACTCTCTTTCAAGTTTGATGGAGAAGTGAAATACTTCCATGAAAAAGAACAACTAAAGAATTTCATGACAAAGCCATCCCTACACAGGCTGCTGAAAGATGTTCTAGAGAGAGACCACAAAGACCAGAACTCCATGAATGAGAATGGAAGGAACCCACTAAACAGGACAGACAATTAAACACAGGATACAAAGGAGTAAACAACAGCAGGTAAATATCTTGACAAACATAAGTCAACACATTTCAATTATAACCGTTAATGTAAATGGACTCAATTCACCAATTAAGAGAAATAGACTGGCACAGTGAATTAGGAAACAAAATCCAACAATATGCTGTATACAAGGAACACACTTCACTAAAAGGACATTCATAGGTTGAAATTCAAAGGATGGAAAACAATACTTACATGCCCTACCACCTCAGAAAAAAGCAAGAGTAGCAATTCTGTACTCCAACAGTCTCAACTTCAAACCAAGAAGGATCAAATGACACAAAGAAAGCCACTATGTACTAGTCAGGGGAAAAATTCAAGAGGAAGAGGTAACACTCATAAATATCTATGCACCAAACACAGGAGCACCCAACTATGTAAGACAAATCTTAATGGACATGAAAAACCTAATATCTAAGACCACAATCTTAACCAGAGACTTTAACACCCCCTTATCTCAAAAAGATAGATCAACCACACAAAAAATTAGCAAAGAAGTAGTGGAACTGAACCAGAGCTTGGAACAAATGGACCTGGTGGACATATACAGAGTGTTCCACCCAACCACAGCTGAATACACATTTTTTTCAGCTGCACATGAGTCATTTTCTAAAATAAACCACATACTATTCCAGAGGTTATGTGTAAGTATATGCAAGACAGCAGAAATTATCCCATGCATATTATCTGACCACAGTGCAATGAAACTGAAAGTAAATGACAAAAGAAACCATTAAAAACCCGCTAAATTCATGAAAACTAAACAACACCCTACTCAGCAATCAATGGGTCACAGAAAAAATTAAACAAGAAATTCAACAACAGCTACAATTCAGTGAAAATTCAAGCACAACTTACCAGAATTTATGGGAAGCGATGAAAGCAGTTCTTACAGGGAAAATCATAGCTATGAACTCACACATTAGGAAAACAGAATGGGAACAAATAAACACCCTAATGGTGCACCTCCGACAACTAGGAAAAGAAAAGCGAAGAAAAGACGGGAAGAAATCATAAAGATTAGAGCAGAAATTAATTCAATTGAGATGAAGAAAACAATTCAAAGAGTACACATATCAGAAATTTGGTTCTGAAAGACTAAAAGGCTCAAGTCAACAACTTCTGACATTGCCAGTCCTGTGAATAACCCACTACTATAATGGACTACTGGGCTATATTGGATTATTTTGCTGAATTCATGCACCTACAATATTTAAATGGCAATGAAATACCCATCTCTGAAAAAACTAAACAAAAAAAGTGTATGTATGTGTGTGTGTACATATATATATATATATATATATATATATATATATATATATATATATATATAGTATATGTATATACAAAATAGGGTAAATATACAGCTACTTTCTCTTAATTCAATGAAAAGAAAGATTTGTACTAATAGTGTTTGGACAGGATATTATGTCTGCATCTTATACTATGAATAACCACTTCTAAGGCAACAATATGCGGTGTATTAATTATTGAAACTGTCATATAATAGGTTTTGAAACTGTCTCATTGTTATTTGTTTCTCAATAAATTTAATAAAAAAGATGAACTTCAGTCTAAAAAAAAAGTTGGTAAGCTTCTAAATGACCTCATCAAAAAGAAGAAAGAAAAAATGCAGGTACATGCAATAAGGAATGAAAAGGGTGAAATCATCACAGACCCAGTGGAAATTCAGAAGACTATTAGTAGTTACTTTGAAAACCTTTATGCTCACAGAATAGAAGACATAGAGGAAATGGACACATTCCTGAAAGGTACAAATTACCAAAACTGAACCAAGAAGGTGTAACAACTCTCAGTAAGTCAATAATAGCCAACGAAATATGAAACATAATAAAAAGCCTATCGACAAAGAACAGTCCAGGTCCTGATTGATTCACAGCGGAATTCTACAAGGAATTTATAGAAGATATAATCCCTACACTCTTCAAACTCTTCAATAAAATTGAAAAGGAAGCAATCCTCCCAAAATAATTTCTGGAGGCAAGAATTACACTGATTCCAAAATCAGGGAAAGACATAACCAAAAAGGAGAACTACAAGCCAATCTCCCTCATGAACACAGACGCAAAAGTACTCAATAAAATCCTGGCAAATAGAATATAGCAAATCATCAAGAAGATCATACATCATGACCAGGTAGAATTCATCCCAGGGATGCAAGGATAGTTCAATATTCAAAAATCTATGAATGCAAGACACTATATTAATAGATTGAAATCTAAAAACCACATGATCATCTCAATTGATGCAGAAAAAGTTTTGACAAAGTCCAATATTCATTCATGTTCAAAGTCCTACAGAAAACTGGAATAGATGGACTCTACCTTTACTTGATAAAAGCCATCTATGACAACCCAAAAGCTAATATAATCCTAAATGGGGAAAAACTGAAGTCTTTTACTCTTAAATCAGGTACAAGACAAGGATGTCCTCTATCACCCCACTTATTCAATATAGTTTTGGAATAATTAGCAACAGCCATTAGAAAAGAGAGAGAAATAAAAGGAATAAGAATAGGTAAAGAAGAAGTTTAACACTATGCAGATGACATGATACTTTACATGGAAGACCCCAAAAATTCCACCAAGAACCTATGAGAACTAATACGGAAATTCAGTACCATAGCAGGATAAAAAGACAATACTCAAAAGTCAATAGCATTTCTCTACACAGATAACAAGCACACTGAAATGGAAACAATAGAAATAATACCTTTTATAATAGCACTGCGGAAAATGAAATACCTTGGGATTCACTTAACCAAGGAAGTCAAAGATCTTTTCACAGAAAATTGCAACACCCTAAGAAAAGAGATTATAGATTATTTCAGAAAATGGAAAGATATTCCATGCACCTGGACAGGAAGAATCACCATTGTGAAGATGGCCATACTCCCAAAATTGCTGTACAGATTTAATGCAATCCCTATCAAACTGCCACCAACATACCTCCCAGCATGAAGATATCATTCCTAAAATTTATTTGGAACCACAAATGACCTACAATAGCAAAGGCAATCTTGGTCAATAAAGACAAGGCAGGAGGCATCACAATTCCTGACTTGAAATTATACTACAAAGCCACTGTGATAAAATCAACATGGTATTGACAACAAAATAGACTGGAGGATCAATGGAATAGTTTAAAAGATGCAGAGGCATCTACAGTCACACTCAGTCATCTGATCTTCAACAAAGGGGCCAAACAAGCTTACTGGAAGAAAGATAGTCTCTTTAAAAAATGGTGCTGAAAAACATGGCTTTCTACATGCTGAAAACTAAAACTTGACCCAGCTCTATCACCATGCTCTAACCTAAAGTCAAAATGGATTAATGATCTAAACATTAAAGCAGAAGCACTCAATCTCCTGGAAGAGAAAGTAGGAGGAACTCTTGAAGACATAGAGGTAGGTAAAGAGTTCATGAACAAACATATATTTGCATGGGAAACACTTGAAAGAATCAACAACTGGGATCAACTCTTCTTGACGAGATTCTGCATGTCAAAAGAAATTGTCAACAAAGTGAAAAGACAACCCACAAATTTTGAAAAAATCCTAATTAATAAGCACTCAGACAAAGATCTGCTGTCTAGAATATATAAAGAACTAAGATATAACAGGGCCCTCAAATTTAAAGACCCAATTCAGAAATGGGCATTTGAGATGAATACACACTTCTCAGAGGACGAAATTAGAGAAGCAAATAAATATATGAAAAAATGTTCCACATCACTAGCCACCTGTGAAATGCAAATAAAAACAACACTGAGATACAATCTCAGTGCAGAAAGAATGGCTATCCTAAGGAAATCAATCAACAACAAATGTTGGAGAGGTTGTGGGGAAATGGGAAGACTTCTCCACTGCTGATGGGAAGCTAGACTGGTAAAACCACTGTGGAGATCAGTGTGGAGACTCCTCAAAAGAGTAGGACTGGAAATCCCATTCAAGCTGGCTATCCCCCTAATGGGAATTTTCCCAGAGGAACTGAAAACATCATATCATCATATCATATGATATATGTGTACCTATGTTTATAGCAGCACAATTTGTGACAGCAAAATCTTGGAAACAACCAAGATGTCTGCCACATAAGGAACAGTTGAAAAAGATGTGGTATTTTTATATAATGGAGTATTACTCAGCTCTAAAGAATGATAAACTTGAAGCATTTATATTGAAGTGGATGCCACTTGAACATACACTCGTAAGTGAAGTAAATCAGTCATACATATGAAAATATCGTATAGTCTCCCTAGTACAGGAAGACAAAAGAAGAAATACAAACAGAAATGTACAACATCAATTACAGACAATTCAGTCAGATAGGGCAAACTGAACGGCATATGCTGCAGGGTACTAATCAGCTTTTCTTCTGGATGGTTAACAACCTAAGTTCACAGATCAAAATTGAAGAAATAGAAGAGCTTCAAGGCCAGCCAACATTTTGTCCCTAGCATTTCAAGTTCAATGAAGACTCAGTACATAGGTGAACCTGTACTGTAACATCCTGAAACACAGTTGTGCCCCAAATTTTCTGATCAACGAGATTATGGAGCCACAGAGGAAAGAGATTGATGATGTATAGTGTGCCTGGGGAGAGTCACGTGGAGAGAAAACTTTCTCTCAGGCTCTCATAAAGAGCAAACTGGTCAAGCAATGGACATGACTAATCCACATTACTGACACAGACAAAGGACCTACAGAGTAAGGTACAAGGATTACAAGATAAATCCTAAGGGGACTTCACTGACCTCATCAAAAACAAAAGCTACATCTTTTGGTATATAGGTCTTGATCTATCTCGGTCTTAACCATCCAGCAGAAATGTATAAAAATGAGTATATAACGTGGGTCCATAATAGTAAGTTGAGCTGTAAGTGGCTACAGTCAACAACTTCTTCAGATAGCTCACTATTAATGTGGAATGCTGGACTGTGTTGCTGAGTTCAGATACCTAAATTGGTTTAATGACAGTGGAATGCTCATCTTTGACAGATCTAGAGAAAAAAAAGGGGGAATACAAAGGAAATATCATGATGTGTTTGTATAAACAGTAGTTAGGATAAATATGCCATGCTTCTGCATAATTCTGTGAGAAGCAAGATTTGCACTAATAGTGGTTGGACAAGATATTATGTTGGCTTCTAGTACTATGTACAGACACTGGGGAGATAACAAGGTAGAGGGTGTTAATTTTTGAATCTGTGATATAAATCAGCTGTAGAGAAATAAGATAGCTATATAGCTGCACTCTCTTCATTCACTGATTAGAGACATCTGCTATAATAATGCCTGTAAGTATAATATCATATATGCACCTTATACGACACCAAAACATTACGAAAACATTTTGTAATGTATTAATTTGTTAAATCTGTCCTATTAATTTGTCTTGAAACTGTCTCATTGCTATTTATTCTTCAATAAAAACAATTTTTAAAAAAACCAACACTTGACTCTTAATCTGTAATTTCTTTTTCTGATACATATAAATAAGAGTTTGTGATTCAAAAATTATATATTTACAGATTTTTTTCTTATTTACAGTGACCTTATCATCATCAGTGTGCTTTGTTACCATTAGGCAGTATGCAAGTTAGAGCTGGTATGCAGTGCTCTTTGCATTTATTTTTGCATGTGCAGTCACAAACCTAAAGCACACTGCTTAACTCTTATTTGTAAAAATTAGATAAAGCAGAACTCACTACAATGATGAATCACTTGAGGCTCCATAGATTATCACATTTTAAGTCAGTTGAGTTCAAGAAGATCCAGATCTTGAAAATACAGACTTAGGATTAGTTTAGTCATTTATCAGCTGTGTGACCTCAGATAAATTACCTACTTTCCTTGAACATTCATTTTCTCTATATACAACTATGTATATGTGACTATATTTTGTGGTCACCAGGGGTTGCCATAGCCTCACATATCTGCTGGGGAAGCAAAGGTCTATTTTGACCCTTTTACTTTTGCCAGTATAATACATGAAGACAGGCATATTCTCATGTGTTTAATTTACATATCATGATCAATAGTGAGGGGAAGAGGGTTTAAATTTTTGCTCATGGAATGATCTTTCATATTCATTACCATTATTCTACTGAATTGCTTTTTCTTTTTTTTTTAGCTATTTATATTAAGGAAGGGTATCATGTCTGCATCTTATACTATGAATAACCAAGAAGACAACAATATGCAATGTATTAATGATTGAAACTGTCCTCCTAATCGGTATTGAAACTGTCTCATTGCTATTTGTTTCTCAATGAAATTAATAATAAAAAAAGATTTAGGGAGGGTAGGTAAGAAAGGAAAAACCAAGCTCTCTTCTCACTTAAATGATATGGAGGTTGAGTTCCTTTGGTAATCCAAACATAAAGTGCCATTTTATGTAATTTTGGGTAACCACAATGTAACTAATTTCTATTAGTATATTCATGCATTTTTCTGAATATCTTTTGGACTCAGTTAATTTGCAGTTGCATGATTTAGAAAGGTTTAGATCAATGCTGCTCAAGTGGGATATGACTCAGAAACATCAGCAGCCCATGGAGCTCTTGAGAAAGGCACAGGCTCGGCCCAACTCTGTTGAAACAAATCTTCACTTTAGCAAGATTCCCCACTGGGTAACATGTGGATTAGGAAATCTAGCAGAGCTCATGCAGCATGACAGAATCAATGCAAAACTCATCTATGTTTGAGGCCATGGAGACAGCTCAGCAGACCAAGCCTTTGCCTGGCAAACCCAAGGACCCAAGTTCAATCCCCAGTACCACATGCCATGCTGGCCTGAAACCAGGTGTGATAGCACTTGCCTATAATCCCCATACTGGGGAGGCAGAGACAAGAGGATCTCTATGAGTCCCAGCTGCATGGCAAGAACCTGTACCAAAGGAATTTTTTTTTAATTTATCTTTGACAATATAGGTTAACCTTTTCTATGTCATATGAACAGTATCTTTCTATACTTTATAATCTGTTTTTATTTTTTATTCATATCTTTCCCATATATTGAAAAATGTTATATATGTAATAATGTTTATATCATTGCTTATGAATTTGAAATCTTAGCTCCTTTGAAAGGAGCCTACCCAACTCAAAATAAAAGAAATATTATTCTACATTTTACTTTAAAAATTACTTTGAATGTACATTTTATAGATTTTGACACTTTTAGTATTTTAATAGTTCCATTTATAAAAATCACACACTATGTATATGTGATCAACACTTTCATAGAAAGCAAAATACAATACATTTAAAGGGCTCTGAATGTAGAGTTACTTTAGTATGTGTGTAGCCCATTTTATAAGCATCTTTTTAAAAATCTCAGGCTCACTGGATAATTAAAACATATTTTTCCAGAAGCTTTCAAAGCCATTCCAACCAAGAAGATAAATCTTTCTGGAAAATAACTTTTACAATAACACAAAGTATTTTAAATTAGCAGATCAATAATCTAAATATATCATAATATTTTGGAGCTGGTCTGTCCTTTGGCTGAATTAAGTATATGGTAAACAGGAGGACATTTCTGTTGCCAAATACATGACTTATTGCTGTTATTCACTCTTGGACCCAGTTAAAAGAGTGCCTTAATGTCTGGAAGATCTGAGCCTGTATCTCGAATAATTCATGCATGATAGAGCTCTGCAACATATCCAAGTTCAGAAACTACGAATTATAACATCTGAAGGCTCAGATAACAATTACCACATTCTCTATCCCTCTGACCAATAAATACACTACCCATTTTACTTAAGTCTGTTTTCCCTCCATTTCATTTATGAAAAACAGGGACACACAAGAACACAATCTCCAATTAAATCTCCCGAACTTTCTTACACAATGAATGAGCTTGAATAATCAAAGCATATTCACTTAGTGTATATGAGGACTTACTGTTAAACTGAGAGTTACTTTCTTATAATGACGAAATACAGTCTTCATTTGATTTTAACATTTTTGCCTGTTAAAATTTCTGTTTCTCCCCCTACCACTGTATTATAATAAGGCTTTTACTGGAAAGGGGGAAAAGAGCTAACAAAAAAGAATCCTGCTCTTAAGGGAAGAAGGAGACAATGACTGCTAAGGGTATCAAATTGAATAGCAAGTTTTATGTCCAGGTTCTTCCTGCTGCCATTTTATTGTTACTGAAATAAATATCGGCTACTGAAGCCTATGAAAGTCATAAGTAGCCACATAAATCTGGCTGTGACCATGTAATCCATCCCTTTACAGAGGAAAAAATAATGTCCTCAAACAGTACAAACATTCTTTCTTTACTGTCTTCAGATTTTTGTAGAATGCATTAGTAACAAATTGGAAAATAGTTCTGTAGTTACATCTAGAGCTTGAAATTTCACTCATTTTTGTTTCATTTCTAAGCAGTTACTTGCAGATTGTTCCATTAGTTTTCAAGTTCTAAAGTAATTTTACTGAAATTTTTCAAAACACTTCATTGGCATGAGATAAAAATGCACTTTGCTTACAACCAAATGAAGCAACATTTTTCCATCAAAACCTATGATTATGTTCCCTAAAACTGCAAAAGAAATCACATATTTTCCCCTTTGAATACTTCCCTCTTATATGTACATCTAATGTTTGTATCCGATTTTTCAAGCAAAGCTATACAATTGCAACAAGAGATTATGTAATTTTTTATCTCCATGACATTAGAACACACTCAAGCCCACGCACAAAACACAAGGAAAAGAGTGTGTGTGGCTCATTTGGTGAATCGAAACCTCATCTCCTACTGCCATAGGAAGTATGTACGTTCATGGAAAGTTACTTGAAAAAGAAGATAGATTTCTCACAGAGTTGCTAATACAGAAGCACTACCCTGAGAAAGCCAGAGAGAAAACTTATTGTTTTCAATACCTCAGATTTTGTAGCTGTTAGTTGTGTGTTTGGACTCTAAGTGTTAATTAAAGGTCTGGCCAAAAAAATTATTAAAAATATATTTAGGTATTTTTACATTGTGAACTTTGGAGATTCTTCTAAGTATAGACAGCCTCTCTAAGAACAATAATTTTATAGAGCCTCTCATGCTTTCCTTTGTTTTTTCTTGGTCCAGGTTATTTTTTTTTTAACTATTTCTTTCTCTGGACTAGCTTAGAGCTCTGTAGTTCCAGCTGTTTCATTCTGTAACTCTAAAGCCCTATCACTGGAGAGTTCTGTGTAATTGCCCATAATATGTACCACATTATCCATTTCAGGAACTGTGCTGAAAGACAGCAGCAATAAGGGGGTTTCTAAAGGCAGTCTGGCTTACACTAATGGACCTAACAGGAAGGAAATGCAATTTGAAAGAAGCTGATGCATATGTTCTATTGCTGAATATAATGTTTGATTTAATTATTAACTGTCAGTGATGGAGCGGCAGATCCTGTTCAGCTCTACTTAGAGTGCAACGCTTTGCATTCAAAGAAAATAAATGACAAAAGTTTTGTCTTTCAGGCCATAACTTAACAAAAGAATATATTTCTTTTCACCAGCAAGTCATCATTTTCTGAATTGCCTCTACTTCAGACACAAATTGGGCAAGGATTTATTTTATCAATCCTCATTTTGAGAACATGTGAACACAAATTTCTGGCTAGCATTTTGATTTCCATCCCATCATTCCCTTTCGTTCCTTCCTCCACCCTTTCTCTGTCCCTCTGCCTCTGTCTGATTGTCTCTGTCTCTGTCTCTCCGTATCTCTCTCTGTCTGTCTCTCTGTCTGTCTTTCTGTCTCTCTTCATTTCTCTCTCTCCCCCTCCCTCCTCCCTCCCTCTCCCCCCCTTCCTTCCTCCTTCTTTCTTTTCT
>PVKA01007562.1:18219-32395 GCA_004027165.1 Ctenomys sociabilis | reverse complement strand
CTCTTTTTTTCTCAGAATGAGTGATTTGGCACTCAGCTCCTGTCCATTTCTTTTAATTGGCATTTTGTGACTTCCAGTAATGCTCTTCCTCATTTTAAAAGCCCTTAATTGCACGTGAAAAGAAGAGAGCAAGATGTAAAGAACAAATTCATTAGAGAGCAAACATATGCAGGCCTTTTCTTAGTTACCTTATTCCTGTAGTGGTACAAAATCACCCAATATACACAAAGAAATGAGTATCAGTCTACTGAATTTGCAAGGAAGCTCCATGAACAAAATACTCTGTTGGGTTAGTCAGCTGGAAAAGAGTAGTTTAATGCTACATGTAAACAGAATAATAGAGCTATGTAATTTTAGTTGTACATTTTATATCTATCTGGTGAGATTATTATCTCTGACTCTAGCCTAGGCAGATGCATAACTGGGGCTGAAATTAAACAATAGTGATGATATTTGGAGTTTTTCCAAAATGCTCTCTATTGTTTATGTAAGTGGCTCCAACATCATTATTTGATCCATATTTTCTCATTTTTTATTACACATATGCTCTTGCATATAGCAGCACACAACATCAACTCAGTGGGAGGCATTTTTCTTTATGATTTCAAAAGGAATTGTTTATTTTTGTCAGGAGGATAATAGAAAGCGATGAAGCTTCTTGGAAACACAATACCACAATTCAAATGTTTAATTGATTTAGACAGTTTAAGGAAAAACCATAAGGATGATCTATATTTTTCTTCTCTCTAACAGCACAAATGTCTTATTTGAGAGTTGTCAGTCGTATTGTGGGCTAAGAGATTTACCACTTTAGTTATGAATGAGTGGAACGGGGCCGATGTGGAATGATTACCAAGCAAATAGAGTTTAATTCTAATATTCTCAATTCTAAAGAATTTAGAGCAGTGTGATCTATCCATGGAAATGCCTAGTAAAAAGTTCAAAATCTCTGATCCTGGAAGTGTACCAATCACAGGTAATAAACGGTGGTACTCAAATCTTATCATTTACATCAAGCTGGATAATAGCCGTTCTTTCATTTCTTCTTTCCTCCAAACTGAATAGTTAGGTAAGCATTATAAACTTTTAAAAAGGATTTTAAGGGTATTGAAATCTGCTTATAATTGTTTTCTTCCCTGTACTTTAGATCACTTTTCATTTATTGTAATGTAAAAGAAATTTTATAGGTAAGAATACTATTTTTACTCTTACAAATATGTTGTTCAATATTTCTAGTTATAAACTTAAATTTTCAAAGGACAAAGGCTTTAAATATGTTAAATGTTCAAAGAAAATTTACATTTGAAGCGTGGCCTGCGTGTCCTCTCCAAAACTAAGAAATAATGTATATGGATAGCCAGACATGGATTTCATGCCTATAATCCCAACACTCAAGGAAGTTGAGGCAGGAGGATTGCAAATTCCAGGGCTGTTTACCAATTCAGTGAGACTCTATCTCAGAATAAAAATATAATAAAGGGCCTCAGATACAGCTCAGTGAGGCCTTGGATTCAATCCTCAATGCCATCAAAAGACAAACAAATAATTCTTATTGTGTCTAGCCTCTGGCTTATCCTGCTGATGAAGAGGAAAAACTGCTGCTGATTTGGAATAGTATTCACCCTCCAGCAAATACATGCAAGTGGAGAGAACCTTTGTGGAAAACACACATTTACTTAAAGACGAAGTTCTGTTTATCAAAATGTCCATTGAGTCTCTCAAATGGGACTGAAGTCAGTCCATTCAAGGGTGCAGTACATACATGCAGACTGATGGGAAGATATTCACCCAAATTCAAAGAGATTTGTTTATAAATACAACACAAATATTTGACTGTGCAGGTGTATCTTCATTTCTAATATGATTTCTCCAGGCAACAAAACAGGTGTTCCGGCTGCATGCTAATCAGGAAAAATGCATCTGCACGCTGACATCTGGGCAGAGATTGTCCAAACACACTCTCAAGGGCAGAGTCGGAGAGAATAGGCCCCCACCGGCTCTCCTGCGCCCCGAGACACACTTGGCATGCAGAAAACCCCACCGTCACCAGCCATTGGAGACTTCCACGACAGTGGTGGATGAAGTGGCAGATTCCAGACAGTGACAAAGCGGCTGACTTTAAGGCAACTTGATAGAAGTTTCGGGTTCTCTGGAAGAGGAAATTGCTCCCCTCAATAGGATTGGGTCTCCAGGAAGACAGAGGTTGGGGTCTTGGGAAGAAAAGCAGAGAGACGGGTGATGTTTATGCAGAAGTTTCCACTGTGCTGCCCTTATCTTGCTCTATTCAGTCTATTTTATTTTAATGCCTCCCTTTTTCCTCCTTGGGGACACCTCTGCTCTTTTCCTTCTTCTTAAAATAAGAACTGAATTTTAGTTGATGGGATTTTCAGAATACAAAATATGGTGAGTTGGATTAATTAGAATATTTCACAGAAACTTCCCTGCTTTCAGTTATGCTCTTGACAAAGATAAATGCAAATTCTTACAAGATTTATAAACTCCAGTCACATTTTCTGGATACATTTCTATAGGTGCTAGACAAGTAAAGCAGCATAAAGAAGGAAACAACTGAAAAAATGAACAAATGGAAGATATACTTCAAAATGTATTCACAATTTATGAAACGTACTGTTCTGAATTTTTATTTTGTCCATCTGCCCTACCATATATCAACACTATAATTTATCTCGAATGTAACCATATACTAAATATTTAATGCTAATGTAAATCACCTTGGATTTTTGTTTTGAATAGTTATTTTATGCCTGCAAAATTTTAAACTAAAAGTTACCCATGGAATAACAACATCACCCTTACTTAGATCCATGTAAAAACAGTATAATCTTTGACTATGTGTTCAGTACCTCGATTTATATTTCTAAGCCAGGACATAAGCTCTGTGGGAAAAAGCCACACCCTCTGCAGGCCCTCCTTTATCAGTGCCTGTAATAATTACCTTCCTCCTGAAGCTGGCTCCTATCTTATCCTTCCATCACAATTTTTACTTTAGTTTTTTTTTTTAATTGTATGTGTTTGATACAGGGTCTCACTAGGTAGCTCAGACTAGTAGTGACCCTCCTATTTTTAGCCTCCTCAGAGCTAGGATTACAGGTGTGTACTACCACACCTGGTCTTGGTGGCCAGGTTGGCTTGCCCAAGTGGGGGTGGACACAACATGTGGTAACCAGGATTGAATCCGGGTCCTTGCACTTGCTAGGCAGGTGCTTAGACCGCTGAGTTATCTCAGCAGCTCTCCTATCTTGTCATTCCAGTGACTGACAGAAAGATGCAATAAGAAGTAAAATCTATACAGTAACAGCATGTGCTAGACTTATCCAAATTCATCATTGATTTTTTTTAGCTTCTACGCACTGAGTGTTCCAGCTAATATCAATATTTCCTCCATCATAAGATTCCATTTCTAAACATAAGATCTTATAGAAGTATCTTCCAAGATCTAACATTTTCCAAAAGTCCATTTTGTTTGCAGCAGTAATACAAATATGAGAAGATAATGATGCAAGGGTTGACCCTGCCGGAAGCGAAGCTGCTCTTCCCTGTTGCCCCTGAGTTCCAAACAAGGATGGCAGCTGTGGTGTCTGCTTCTAGCCTCTGTCTCAGGGCCTGTGAGTTAGAATTATCATAATAACCTTAAAAGGATAACAAATCCATTCGTGCTTATTTGAAGGAATTTAATCCACATTCCTAGATAGATAGATAGACAGATAGATAGATAATAAACACCTAAGTAGTTCAACAATGTCCAAGAAAGACTTTAAATGGATTTTAAAAATAAACAGCATCTGTCATACAGTAAGCTGAAATTATAATCAAGCTTATTCAATTTCTTAACATCCTTTTTTTATAAAATGATGGAAAATAAAAAGCTACAAAACCTTATTTTACTAAATTCATCATGAAATGTCTGGTTCTCATTTGTTTAAAATTTGTAAAGAATTTTGAAATGAATGGGCCTTAAGGAGTGATCCAGGCAAGTTGTCTCTATAAAGGGTTTGTGTGAGAATCCTCTCAACTACCCTTTCTATACAGGTTCCCGAATGAATTAAAGTTGAACAATTATCGTGTTTAAGGCCCATGTGTATATGTTTAGCCAGGACTGGGGCTGGTAAGGTGCCCCACCATCTCATTACTTTTTAGGAGGGGAAGCATTCATATTATTTGGCACTGGATGTATTTAGGATGTAATTAGATAACTAAGAAAAGTTATCTAAAAGTACAATAACACTACCTGGGGATATTTTGTTCGGAAACAGAAGTTGTTAAAAAAAAAACTGACCCCATGCTCGCTTAGGCAAGTGCCAAGGGCCAGGGTAACATCCCTGGCACCATGTTCGACACCGGCCCCGCCCTCCTGGGTGTCCTGAAACTGAGAAGGAATCTGGGCGTGGCGGCACACACCTGTAACCCCAGCGCTAGGGAGGCTGAAAACAGGATCACCTGGAGGGCGAGCTCAGTAGTGAGACCCCGCACAAAAAAATCCAAAAACAAACAAACAAAAAATCTGACTCGATCAGAGTCAATTTTAAGAAAATGCAATTTTTGCTTTTGCACGGGGAGCTGAATTTACTGTGGTAAAGTACTATTAAACTCATTTGAGATTTGGTACGAGGTTCCTGAAATACATTTTGTGAAAAAAAGTTCTGCAAATGGAATCATAGAAAGCATATATATACTTACTTATTTTAGTTATGTCTAAATTAATTTGGATAGAGAGAAATTAAAATCAAATCATTATTTTCTTTGAAATAGCCAGTTAGATTTTAACTGAATAACTTTACTCTCCTTCCCTTACCCCACACTTCTCTACCTGCTTTCCATCAGCCAGTATAAGTTTGAAAAAAGAGCAAAACGTAAGAAAAAAAGAAAACAATAAATATTCCAGCAATCCTGGGAGTTTACATGGTATAAGAAAATTTATGTTATTTGGAGTTTCACCAACGGTAAAAAAAAAAGAAAAAAAAAGTATAAATTAAGAGTCTCAGAGAAAAAGAAAAAGATATCTCTGAGCAGTCCTTTTATACTTATTGCCAAGAGCAGCGCTTAGCAAGCAAGTGACCTTTATGAGATTATTGTTTATGATCACTTGGAGTGTGCCAAGAGTAGCAGGGAAGAATATTCCAATTTATTTTAAGGTTACATAACAAAATTGAATATGCGGTACAACTACATTATCGTGTGGTATGACTTTCATGTAAGAAGTTGGCCTGAATCACTACTATTGTTTCCTTTCAACCTAGTGCATCTTGATTTCTGCTCTGTGAAACATGTTCATTCCCATTCCAAAAATGGAATATGGTGCCATGATGCAAAAAAAGGGAGACAATGCTGTTTGCTGTTGATATTGTCTTATCAACTGGGAAACTTGATTCGAGTAGGAGAGATCTGTGGAATTATTTTCTCAGTGTACTCCGTATAAAAGTAATGAAATTTAATTTCAGCTTCCACCTTTTTTTAACCAAGCCATCACTTTCGGTGGTTGAAATTACACATGAAAGCATCGCATGGGCTAAAACAAGAAAGAACTCTTTCTATGAGGGAAGGGAAATTGAGCAACAGGGATGGATAGTTTTTCCTGCCCTTAAAAGGCTTTTAGGGAGAGGCTGTTATGCATTTGGCTGTCTTCAGTTTTCCATTCCCTGCAACTCTAGTTTTCGTTCACTAAGCCTGCTTGTCCTCAGCTTATCACTTTGGACACAGTGAAAGTCAAACCAGAAGTGCCTGCTCTGCTCTCTTCTTTCCTCAATTGTCAAACTCAGTTGTCAGAGAAGCTCTAGTGCAAGGTTGCCAACAGCTAACCTCATTTCTTTTTTAAATGAGCTGCTTGGAAAAAGCGGACCCTGGCTACTCAAGGTGGAGAAACAATTCTCTCCATCCCATGGTGAGTCCACAGCCGTGGGCTTCGTGTCTGTCTTATCCTCAGCACACTTTGGTGTCAGAGTTCTCTTAGGGACAAGAATTATACAGCAACCAGCTTCTCATTTTCTTTTCTTCTCTGCTCCTGAATCTGCCCCAGGAATTGCAGACTAGCAGAAACCATGGCCTATAACTTTTAGCAAGGGTTGTGGTGAAGTCCTGGGTCAGAAAATATCCCCACCTACCCACACATGCCTGAAAGTAGGACTCTCCATGCTTAAACCACAAATATGTTTCCCACTGCTGGCCCAGAAGAGTCCAACATGCCATCCTCTGGCATCAGAGCCCCTTTAAATAAGAGAATCTGAATGGTCCTGTAGCTTGTGCAGTGGCCTCTGATCTCCTCAGACTATAATGCCCACTCTCATGTGTGCTTCTCCAAGCTCCTGGGATAACTGACAACACGGCTCCCTGGGACTTCAAAGCCAACGTTCCTCCTTTGTCCGAAGAGAATTTAAAGAATGACAACAATGAAGCAGGCATAACACAGGAAGCTGGATCTTGAGGTACACAAGTCGGAAAGATTTTATACAGAAATAGAAAGTTGCATCAGTGCAGGAGAAAGCCGAGGTGGACGCTCAAGCTGTGTGGCTCTGCGGGCACCACTGGTGAGTTTCACAGGCCTGTGTTTCAACCTACACTCTGACCAGAGCAGGTCTAGTAGGAGATCCCAGGATGATTGTTTTCTCACATTGTAGTTGGAAGGGAAGAATGAACATACGCTTCTCAAACAGCACTCAGTGTGCTGGATCATTGCAGGACTCATCCATTTATTTTGCTTTTCCTTCTTTGATTTACCTAGTTAGCAAATGTTTTTCAAGTACCTTCACCAATGCCAAACCATTTTTGAAGAATTCTATTCCTAATTACATGTTAAGAAATGGTTTTTTTCTTCTGTATTTTAGGGAAGGTTCTACAGGGTGTTCAGGCTCTTACTACTAGATCAGACTCATAATGATTGTCCTGCTTACAGCCTCCCAAGTGCTGGGATTACAGGTGTGTGACACTATGTCCAGTCTCAATTGCCTTCTCAGTGAGCGGGGGGGGGGGGGTATATCTGGCATGCAGGCCAGAGATTGAACCCCCAGCCTCTGCACTTTAATCTGCTGAGCTATTTGGCCAGCCCTTACATGTAAAGAAATTGAGCATAGAAAATGTTAATTTACCTGTCCTAAGTCACAACTAATAGGTGAGGGCTAATGGTGAGCCTAGGACTTCAGATTCCTAGCCAACAACATGTGTCCCAGGGAAAGCAAATACTACTTCAGTACTGTTACTGGCTATGGGGGAAGCAGACTGGTGAGCCAGGTTAAGGAAAGGGTGAAGAAGTGGAGATGTGTGAGGAGAATTTGTGGAGAAAGTCACCTGGAACAGGGTTTGAAGAATGGACAGGGTTTCCATGGTTCTGTATTTATTTAAAATAGAAAGGCAATTTTACCTCAACACATGGGGAAGTATTGAAATAGGACAATGTAACTGAGTTCTGAGAGTGAGGAGAACTGTAAAGGACTGTATATTGGGTTAGCTAGGTACAGTGTGGCAATCTGTAATCCTAGCACTTGGGAACTTGAGACAGGAAGATCAAAAATACAAGACCAGCCTGAGCTGTGTAGCAAGTTCAGGACCAGTCTGAGCTACATAATGAGATTCGGACTCAAGAGAAAGGAGAAGAAAGAGAAGAAGAAAGACAAGGAGAAAGAGACAGAGAGGAAGACAGAGAAGGAGGAGGAGAGGGAGGAGGAGAAGAGGAGGAGGAGAAGAGGAAGAAGAAGAAAAGAGAGAGAGAGAAACAGAAAGAGAGAGAAAGAGAAAGTGAAAGAGAAAGAGAAAGAGAAAGAGAAAGAGAAAGAGAAAGAGAAAGAGAAAGAGAAAGAGAAATCAGATAATAAAGGGCCTTATGAAGCCAGGACAGGACAGGATGAAGTATTTCTGGGCATAAGCAGGTGATGTCACACTGTATTTTAGGATGATTTTCCAGCACTAGTGTGAAGCTGTGGAAAGGAAGAGACTGGAAGCAGAAGTGACTGTGCTTAGAATGCCATTGAAATAGTTCAGACTGGAAGTAAAAATACCCAATATATGTCAAGGTGAACGTGTGAAAGGAAGGAGGAGACACCAGGGATGTGTCACAGGAGAGCTGTGCTCACCCAAAGATGCAGTCCCACATGTGAGCAGCACTCAGGCTCATCAAGACTGAAAAGCATAGGACTTACCTCAGCTGGATCAGAAGGGGTTGCAGGCCAGTTTCAGCGCCTGTAGAATGGGACCAAGGGTGACACTTAGGAGCTGGCAATATGCTGTCATAGAGTTATTGGTGCCCACTCCCTCTAGTTTGCACTCTCCTCCATGAAGAGCTCTGCTCCCAGCAGAGTTCAAGCTGCTGTTGGTGGGTTTTCTTCTGCTCTGCCTGACTTATGTGCTCCACCTCATCTCATGGTCTGCAGAAGCTAAGATGCATTTTTTTTTTTTTTTGCAGTACCAGGAATTGAACCCAGGACCCTGCACTTGCAGGGCTTATTTTATTGAGCTATCTCCCTGGCCCTAAGATGCATTTCTAAATGTCACTGGATCCTTCTGCAGCTTCCTCAGCATGCTGAATTTCCAGAAAGCAGCACTGCACACCCTTAGTTAGCTCTAGTAGCAGCACCTTAGTTGAAGGGAAGAACTACATTGGAACTGACACTGTCCACTTAGTTTTAAGTATTTGTTTCTGGATTCTCTAAGAATTTTCTGGTTATGATTATGTAAAATATGTTGTTTCTCTTTATCTTATCTATAGTCTTCCTTCAAAAGGTCTTTAGAGCCTTGGCAACAACCGTGCATTAATATTCCCAGCATCTTGGTGTTGAAGTGAAACATAGTAATCACAAGCAGCCCATTTTACAGAAAAGAACCCTCAAACAAGGAGCAGTTTAGTGATGAACCCAGAGTCACTCTGCTCAGTTCTTGCGGAAATGTTTTTTTTTCTTTTTTTTTGGTGGAACCTGGGATTGAACTCAGACCCTTGCACTTGCCAGGCAAACACTTATTCTACTGAACTATCTCCCCGGCCTTTGAGGAAACTGATATAAGCACTTCTGGGCCTGTTCATCAAGAAGTTTATTTTTCATGCCAGCTCAGAGGAAAATTTAACTTGAAATTGTGAAATAAATCCTGGTGCCCTGCTGGCTCTCTAATTTCCTATTCTTTACTTCAGTGGTTTTCAAATTGTCCTTCCAGGAAACTCAGGTGTGTACAATAGGGCTTCAGGGTTTAAGGAAAAGAATAAACTACTTTCTGTGGTAAAATGATAATTTAAAGTTCCAAAGAACACATTCTTTTGCTTCTTTTATAGATTAAATATCTAGGTAAGAATGGATATTTTTTCCTTAATATTTGAAAACTACTGTCATAGGAAATGCTGTTGTCCAAGGTAAGCTAAGGTAAAAACACTTACAAATCAGCTCCAGTCGCAGAACATACATAAGAATCAGAAGAAATAGCCAGTCTGAAGCTAATTGTATAAGAAATAATGTCTCATCAAGAGAAGCAGGGTGTATATACTCTTGAAATATTTTGAAATAAAAGCCCTTCTTTAAAAATCATTTAGTCTCAACCTTCAATGACCGTAGGAGTGTCAGATAATGGTATCGATTAATATTTTTGTCTAGGAGTCTGTTACTTTGTGACTTCCTATCTCACCGTAAAAACAACAATACATCCAACTAATTCTCACCTTGGATCTAAGGAAGAACTGCATGCAGTTTAAGACCTGAAGGTTTAGGGAATGCTTCTGGTGGTATGGAGAAGATTTTTTTAGTCAGTTCCCAGATTCTGAGACCTTCTTAGACTATGCTATCTTTTGGTAGTATGTCATGATAGTAAAGGGCACACTCAGAGAATATTCTAGATGTACACATGTGCAGACCCCATCCCATCAGACATGCCTCAGAATTGTGATCATCCTCTTGGTAGTGACTCAAACCATCCAGTGCATTCATACTCAGGTTTCAGGCCCCAGTTGAAGGGTCTCTTGCCACCAAACCCTTCAGCACAGCTTCTCAAACTTTTCTCCTCCTCCTTCCTTTTCTTATTTTGGAGGTACCATATTGACTCCTGTTTCGTCCCCTCCCTGTTATGTGCTCTAGAAGGCCAACCCGTATAGAGGGGAGTAAGCCAGGATTTTGGTCTCCTTAGTTCCTTCCCTGGTATCTCCATGGTATAGCAGTTTCTGTAAACTGGAGACCAAAATTCTCATCAAGCAGATTTCCTCAGTCTGTACTATTCTAGAACTGAGGCATACTCCCTTATGTATCTATCTTCCCCACAATTCAGCAAATGGCCACGCTGTGAACCTTTCCTTTAATTACCCAAATAGGCAGTATCATGTGTTCGTTCGAGAACCACAAATGAGCCACTCACTATCGCTGACTTGTCTCTCAGTGTCAGAGTCGGTCGTCGGTCCCACTGCACTTTCACTGCAGTTTGTGGATGGGGGCTGCTTGCAACACATTACATGGTCCTAAGTCTATTTCCCTTCCCTGAGTTTAAGGATCTTCTTGAATCTCTACAGTGTTTGTCACAAAACAGACACTCAATTGACATCAATATAAACATTTTCAACCACTGCTCAGCGGAAAACCCTACCACAGCTACTTCAGCATGCATCTGCCATTTCCACCATGAACTCATGGAAAGAGCAGACAGTGGCTTAATTTCTAACTGAAAATTCTTCTAGAACAGATTTTTTCTCCCCTGCTAGTTCCTATTGGGTATTTGTAATATCATAAGTATTCAACAAATGTTTATTGGGTCAATAAACAGGTCTCTACTTTCTTTTTATGTTAAACCCAAATAACCAGAACAGAAACAAAATAAGTATGGTACGCTATTTTATTATCTTTCTTAATTTTTAGCAATTTATATTTTTCTTCCTACCTTAAATTTGGGAACAAGAATAAGCTATTAATTCCAAATGCTCAAAAGAATAAAAATGATCTTCACGAATAGTCAAACTGGTATCAACTATCTATGTAAGATTTGTCTATTTGATAAATCCAGTAATATTTTATGAGTAGATAGGTCTCACCATATTGTATGCTGTTGCTGGAAATTAGAAATCTTAGAATTTCATGCGGAGTTTCCTCTGTGAAAAAAAAATTGAGAATATGCTGACAAACAACATAACCTAAACTCTTGCTTTGTAGAATTTATCAGAGAGACAGAGACAGAGAGACAGAAAGACAGACAGAGACAGAGACAAGCATCAAGATAAATAAATTTAGAGTGTGTTAGTTAGAGACAAGTATTAAATAGCAGATTAGGATAAGGTTGCTCCTCCAGAATGAGGAATTTGGTCATCACCCTGTAACAGAATGACAGCTGGCTTTCTCATTCTAACAATGGTACAAGAACATTTACAGTGATGAGAATATTCTACCTTACAAAGTAGATGTTTTCTTTGGGAATATTTTCTGGTTTCTAGATGATTTTTTCTTCTTACATAGAAACCAAATCTTACTTGTCTTATGTCCAAACAAAAAAATAATAACTTAATGTCAGTCTTTTGAATTGGGAATAGAAACTGAATTTCTCTATTCATGATTTTAAAGAAATGTCAAAAATTCACTTCTGACTCTTTTCTTAATGATTCCAACCTGAATATGTTCAACGCCATTGAGATGACAATAATAGTTTACATGTGTCATTAGTTCACTCTTGAAAAAAGTGTATGCACATGCTTCATAGAGTTTTTTAATCCTCAGTGCAACCTTCAAAGTAGTGGTATTTCCATTCTCCAAATGAAGTGACTAAGCCTCATGTGTTATGTGAGTGCTTTGGCAGGTATCTGAATTACATAGTAAAAATACATGAAAAGTTTAAATATATACCAATATATTCACTCTGGAAAAACAGGTTCTCCAGAAAGAAACAGGTAGCCATGTCTGGTAATCCTTCTCTGAGGATTTGATCCATGATCACACCCAACCTGACTTTCTACACAGCTGGTTTAGTAAGAACAGTTTTCTAATGTTACACATCTTTGACTGATCATTGAGAATAAAAATCATAATCATTTCCCTCCTGTTCAAATTAAACATTCTAATTACCAAGAAATTAGCAAGTATGTGTGAACGAGAAAGAAATAGCTCTAAATTCTAAAGCATTTTAATTTTTTGAAAAGCATGTCACCCATATGTTGTGGGGACATAGAAACCTCTAGATGCTCATCTCCCTGTATTGAAGTAGGAATGTTTACTCCTTTAGGCATTGCTACTGCTTCAAAATCTTCAGCATACAAATTTCTCCTTTGTGAAAAATCTGTACTTTCAGATTTTCTGCAAAGGTCATAGAGTAATATCAATCTGAATCAAGAGCTAGGAGAAGCTATTTAAAGTTCCACGGTATAGCAAGGCCAAAGAAAAGTTTTGCTCTAAACATAGAATTTTTTTCTAAAACAAAGACAAAGCCATGGAATCCCAGCCTATGAAATGCCTCCTTTGATAGAACGGTACCAAAAAATTTAGAATACAACAGCTATGTCTAAACCCCTGACTTGAACATCTCACACCTAGAGTTAGAAATTCTCTCACCAATATTACGTTAACAGTTTTATATTTTATAGGAGCCTAGTAGAAAATTATAGGTCCCTGAAAACAGTGATATAATTTGGGATTTCCTTACTGTCTATGTAATTTTCATTACCCAATATTTTCCAAGCCTGTGGTCTCCTAGAGGGCGAGGCAAATGGTTTTAATTGTTAAAGTGAATAATCACAGGCTGTGGGTGGAGCCACAAGTGCTTCTGTTTTGCTTTGTGCTGCTCTTACTGAGCTTCCTGAGGTGTAATACTTTATGAAGGACAGCAATTCCTTTAGCACATACTTCTGGAGACTCAGGAATACAGTGCTAGCATCTGCTAGGACCCATAGTGGGAAGCCACGCAACAGGCGGAGGGAGTTCATGACCTGAGGAAGAAAACAAGAGCTCAAGTGCGGATGGGCTCACTCCGTTTGCACAAAGTTGCCCTAATGAAAATGGATCCGGTCCACCAGAGCATTCATACTCTGAGGATGGAGTCCCCAGGACCTCACCACCTCCTACCAGGCCCTTCTTTTTAAATATTTCTACTCTTCAATGCCACCATACTAGGAGAACAAGCTCCTGACAAAGGATATTTTGTCAAACAAATCACAGTAGAAAGGACCGAAAGGTGCATGGAAAAATGTTGGTATATGTAGAAATGTGAGGACAGGCAATGGACTGCTGGGGACATTTGAACAGAGACAGAAAAAATAAATCAATACAGTAAGTAAGTGAAACTTAGTTTTCTCTCTAAGTTATAAGTTCCATGAACATTAGTCTGACTCCAAGTCATGTATTATTCTCCTTAGGTGCTCACATGATATCCCAGAAGATGAAGGAAGAACAAATAAGGTGTCACTACAGGAACTGCAGCTACTGCATATGTCTTTATGAAAATAGTCATCATGACTCAAAGCTAAGTTTTGAAGACATGAAGATCACAAGTTTTTCTTTAAAGCTGGGGAAGAGGTTTCATAAACAACTATTGTTTTTCACCAACTTTTTAAAAGTAATTCACTGATAAGAGATCAATATGTTATATTCTAGACATATTCTGGAATGGTAATATAGGGTTAAATATGTTTAGTATAGGGCCAGCCAAATAGCAGATTAAAGCACCTGCAAGCAGGCACAGGGGCTGGGCTGAGGGTTCAATATATGGGCCTGCTGTGCTGGCCCTGTCCCCCAAATGAGCTCAGACTGCAATTGAGACTGGGCGTGGTGGTGCATGACTGTAGTTCCAGCACTTGGGAGGCTGTAAACAGGTGGATCACTATGAGTCTGATCTGTAAGCCCTTCCCTAAAAATGCCAAAAAAAAAAAAAAAAAAAAAAAAAAAAAAAATATATATATATATATATATATATATATATATATATATATGTATATGTATATGTATATGTATATGAGGGCTGGGGAGATAGCTCAGTGGAATAAGTGCTTGCTCTGAGTTAAATGCAAGGTCTTAAGTTCAATCTCAGGTACCACAAAATCAAAATTAAAACATATATATATATATATATATATATATATATATATATATATATATATATATCTTGGGGCTGAGCACTACATTACTGAGAATAATGCATGTTTGTTTATGTATTTGAGTGAATTGCTGCAATTTATACATACATGCCTGCTATGTCCACCCATTGTCCATCACATATGTTTACTCGT
>PVKA01007562.1:0-18119 GCA_004027165.1 Ctenomys sociabilis | reverse complement strand
TCATGTTTACTCCTCTTAAGAAAAGCTCACAATGAATTTTGTGCAGTGGTGGCTACATTAATAGTCCCTAAATCCAAGCCTTCATCTTCATATATCATCACATGTCTTCCTCTCTAAGGAGAGTTGTGGCCTCTGCCTACAATGGTACAGAATGGCTCATCCTTCACTTTCTGATTTATAATTAAACATTTTTCTATAGATGATCTTATAGGATCATAGAATTAAAGTTATGGAATCTATAAATCAGCTACTTATTTTCAGTGAAATGTATCTTGGTAGTTAGTCTGAACCACAAGCCATCACTAAATACCTTATTACTAGAGAAAAATGTATTCTGCTGGCCAAGTGAACTTTCCAAAGCATATTCATCAGTGTCTGATTGCAAAGAGATGGAAAGTGCAGTCATGTTTGCTCTGTCTATAAAGCATTGGGAAAAAAGTGATCTCAGGGCCCTAGAAATTACTCGGGAATTTCAAAGGCTCACTGCGTCGGAGGCGACCGTACCTGGGACTTGGCATTTCCACTTGTGTGTCCCAGATTAACAACAGTGGATGTCCACACACCTTCATACAGAGGTTTTGAGAGAAGTCAATGAAAGAATGCATAGAAAGTGCCTTGCACCCAGTGTTCAGTCAAAATATGGTAATTCCCCTTGTCACAATATTATTTCTTTCTCATTCTGTTTTGCCTTCAACACTATTTCCAGATTCTTTTGCTTTAGCTTAATGACAGCTCTTTCCAATTTGTACCTTTGATTTCTGTCTGGCCTGCTTTAAGTAGCACCTCCATATGATAGTACACTGCTGAATTAGATTTTGCCAACACCTAACTATTTCCCTCGAAGACTCTTTCAGCTTTTTTTGTTTTAAAAGCTTTCTACAGGTAGCATTTCCTATGTACCTACTGTATGCCAAAAACTTGCCAAGAATAGCATAAATATTATGATCTCATTTAATCTCCAGAGCATCTATGCAAATTTTGTACTGGAAATTGTAAAGCTCAGTGAGATGATACAATATGCCCAAAAGCAATATGCCAAAGCAAGAGCTGGCCTAGGAAATACTTCTATTTAGAATGTAATAGTTTCCCACTAAGAGTAGAGAGAAGAGTTGTCCTTTCAAAATAAACAGAGGAAAATATAACACAGAAAAGAAACTAAAGACTCTTAGATGTAAAAAAGAAGAAAAATTAGTTATGCACAAGGTTCACTTGCTCCAGATTCCCACCATTTAATTACCAAGAGAGTGATTAGGTATTTAAGCATGATGCTCACATCTTTTAAAACAAATTTCAGCATGACAGTCCCCTTTCCACACTTTTCTATAATCTCCATAGTTGTAAAGGCATAGTCTGAGAGCACTGCCCGCAAGTTATATTAACAGAAACAACTGTGTAGTATAATCTTAGCAAAAGAGGTGTGCAGCTTACTCTGCTGGGTGCACCTGTGGAAGCAGGTAGGAGCTCCTCACTAAATGATGTGGTATCTTGTGGTCTGCTTCTCCAGCTCTTCCATACCTAGCTTAAAAAACAAAACTACCAAGGTGACATGCCTGTCACTTCCCTCTGGGATACGCTACATGCCATGAACCACTTCAATCACCACTCACACTTTGAGTAATTTCCTTTTAGGCTTAGCTCTTTCTTGAAGACGTTTCAGGTAAACAGGATGAGATTAGTGTCTGTAGTATGCAGTAGGGCACAAGGATGACTACTTCTCTGTCCTATTAAATTGAAACTGCAGCAAATGAGCTTAATTCAACAGTGATTTTGAGCATCAACACAAGAATGAAGTATCACAAAGGAACACCGATTTCAAGAAAAATCTCAGTTATCTACATATCTTGATGTAGATTTCACAATAAAATCTCCATGTCCAGAAATTTGTATAAAACCATAGGTAGTCATTTTCTTTGTATAGTTGTACCTACACGGGTGCATCATGGTTGTGTCAGTTTTACTGTGCGTGGTCTGAAGCTAAAGTTTCCTAGCTAGGCAATAACATGGTACGGAGCTTATTATCTTAAGACAATTGATTTTTTTCCCTTGATTTTACAGTGCACCTGAATGAGTCTTAATTCAGAATCAAAGGGATAAAGAATGGAAAGACAAGAACGGAGGGAGGATGTGGAGGAGAGAAGAGAGACAGAAAAAACATTACTGACAAAACACTGCTTATAAACCAACAATGTCAGTACAATCATTGCTGTTTGAGTTAGCATACTATAATTTAAAATTCATAATGAAATCTATTTTAACTGTGAAATACACAGATTTTGCAAAGGCTTTTTCTATTGTAAAAATATGAATACTACAAAATAGATGTTTCTTTTCTCCCCTCTTCATTTTAACCTTTGAGGGTAACTTTAAATTATGTGAAGTTGTAGTTATCAACCATATCCAATTAAAAATGTTAAGCCGGTTTTATCTGGAAAGAGAGATGCTGACAATATCTAAATATATATATATGATAAATTAGTTATTGTCAAAACTATTGCCACTCATCATCGGGCTTATGCAACAGTGTCATCTAGTGGACAATGGTCAGGTAAGTTGTAACCAAGATTCCTGAAGAAGCTTATTTAAAATGAGCCAAGCTTAATGAAAAATCTGCTTTGTCTTTTTCAATGTCCTTAAATTAAGGCAATTTAAATAATTATTTATAAACCGGGCCATCATTTCAATTTAGTTTTTTCCAGAAGAGTAAAGGAACTGAGAACTTTTTAATGTCTGCAAAGAGAAATATAATTCAAAGATTTTTTTCAAGATAGCAAAGAACAAAAGAAAATAACAAAATGACTGAGGAAGGTGGATGTCAGAATATGGATAGCAATTAAGAGAAGGAAGCTGGAACAGAAAGATTGTTGAGCAGATTTCTGTTTTCAAGTCCGCGGGAATAGTGGCTACATCAACAACACAAAACAAAGGAAATATATGGGAGCCTCGTTCTATTTCCCAGCTATGCCATTTTTCTCATATCTTTTCTGTACAGTCATGCAAAAGAGATGTCTTCTTTTGAAAGAATTTTTCAAAAGCCTCTCATTTTTCACAAAAGCACTGTCATTCATTTTGAGTATTAAATTTCTGTTTTATCAAAGCCATTTGGATTTAATTTTTCTCCAACTAATCAAATACTGGCGACACCAAAGGAGCATCACGATACATTCTATTAATTTTGTAAGTTTCCTGGATTGTTGATTGAAAAATACAAAAAAATGTATTTGTTGGAAAGATGCCAAAGTTAGGCTTTTCAACATTTTATTTAAACAAATATGTACATTAATTTTTAAAGCCCAGTAAAACATGTAAATTTTTAAAAGTTAATTTAGCAACTGTTAGCAGGTCCTAACCTTGTGCTATGTAAAACTATTCAAAGGCAGGGTGTTACTTTAAAGCTCTTTCATTTAAGAGTGAGAGGGACAAAGGCACATTAAGGCTATTGAGAGGTATGAAATTTCTGTTTTTCAAGTACCTAGTTCCAGTTTCACTTTCCAGGTCCCTGAATGAAAGTTTTACGCCCAATTGATGTCTTTGATAGTATTGTTTCATTTATTTGAAAATGTGAAAGTGATACAGAAAAAAAAAAAAAGAGAGATGCTGCTAGATTTATGTGCCTGTGATTGAAAACTATGAATTTTTTCCCATGCTGGGCTTAAGGTGTTCAAAGCATTGCTGAGATGGACTGTCTAACAGGAGGCACTATGGAAAATGATTTGGAAAACAATAGCATACAACTATATTGGTATTTTACTGAAGGTTCTTGCCCACATATTCTTAAATATTGTTAAGAATATATACAGGTATTAAAGTAATTTGCCAATTTGAAGTAACAGAAAGATCTGACACATGTAAATATTTATTTAAATCAGACTGTTAGTCATCCTCAGTAAACAGAAAATATTCATTTCTTCCCAAATATTGTAATTTTAATTATTAACATTAAAATTAACCGAAAACTGGATGTGTTTTCTAGGAGTAATATTTACTAAATAGAGGGCCAGAAGATAGCTCTATGGACTAAGTGCCAGCTTAGGCAAGCATAGGGACTGGGGTTTGATCCCCAGTACCACAAGCTGGGCCAGCAATGTCGCTGGGCACGCTGAGCAAGCCACTGACACTGGGTGTGGTGGTACAAGCTTTAATCCCATTGCTGGGGAGATTGAAAACAGAACGTTTGCTACAAGTCTGAGCTATATAGTGAGAACCTGTGCTTAAATAAATAAATAAATAAATAAACAAATAAAATTTATTAAATATTATTACAAATTAAGTGAGCTGTTTCAAGGTAGAATATATAGTTTTTTTGCTCCTATTTTTCATGGAAAATCATTAGTTTTCCATAGTGTAAAATCTTTCATAATCAACACAGCTTATATTTAAGTATATTTATATTTATTCGAACTACTGTCCTTGTAAACTGATGGAGGAAAAATGTTAAAGCTATTTAAGTCTTCCAGTGAGACAGAAATGCAGAATTTCATTGGTATCAAATGATATACTGTTTCCAAATGTGTAGTTTTTTATGTTGCAGAATGCATTGCTTTGTGCACACTTGCTCAAAACTGGCTTGACAAGCGGCACACCTGACTAGCAGCTGACAGGCCAGGATCACTTGGAATTTTTAGCTGAACCTTGCCCCATTCATCCGTGTTTACTGAATACCTACTAAAGACTATGACAGAATTACAGGTGGGATAAAAAGTCGAAGATATCGTATATGACCTTCCCAAACACTACAACCTAGTTGAAGAGGTAAAACATACACGAGTGAAAAATAAAATGTCAATGCAAGATTTAAATAACAGTTCAGTTGGATAATAGGCATGTCATGGAGAGCTTCATGCTCATTTATCATATGAATGGTCCAAGTATTAAGAGATTCCTGCACCTGGAGAAGAGTATTTTATAATAAATCCTGGAGAGTAGCTTCCTACTTAAGGTCTCTGTAGGGCAGATGTACAATTAAAAGAAAGTAAATTATACCTGTGACTTCACTGTCCATTTCTGCTTTTGTTTTCCATGATTATTCCGAAAATAACTACAGGCCTGCACTATAGACTCCAACAGTTTACTACAGATGAATAAAGTTTCCTTCATTGTTAAGAAAATACCAACTTTCTTAGAGAAATTATTGCCAGTATCTGTCCCTTTGATACATGCAACCCAACAGTAAGTAGCATAGGTAGTGATGATCTGCATTCAGAGGTGGCTAAGACATTTCTGATGCCACCACACAATACTAGCTGCTGAGCAACTAAAGTCTAAGAAACTTTAAACACTTCCCTGGTCCATTTTTCTAAACATGATATATAGACTCCTTGGAAAATCAGATCAGTATCTTTCTAAAAATTTAAGAAGTATCATTTTTGTAACATTATGTGCTGCTCAAATTACTTTCCTGTTTTATTTTATACTTGAAATACTAATATGTAACTTGGATTAGTCAGTTTTTCTATTACTAGGACAAAATATGTGAGACGTGCCACTTTAATAACAGAAACATTTAAAAATAAACCATTTACCTGGAGTTTAAGAGGTCTCAGTGCATGGAAGCCTTGTACCAAGGCCCGTACCATGATGCCTCATCATGGTGCTGGCAGAATAAGGAGGAGAAAACCTGCTTATTTCACATAAACTGCTTATTTCATTGTTGTGGCTTGGGGCTTTGCAAGGGAAACAATACAATACAGGATGCATTTTTATAAGATTATTTTGTAATGAATCACCCAAAGAATCATATAGAAAAAGTGCAGAAAATCTGTCCACACACTAAAGATCAAAGCACCCAGCTGAAGGCCTGAGTTCCACAGCAACATGCTGCATGAGTCTAGCTTAAGACTTAGAGCTCGTAACAGTGCCTTCCACAAGTCCAGCTAGATGCCTGGAACCCAACACAATGTCTCTTACAGGTCTGCTTCACAGGTCTGCACTGGGGAGGCCCAAAGGTCAGTGGTGGAGGTAAGAAAATCTGTGCCAGTGAGATGAATCTGTGCTGAGGGACCTGAACTGGAGACAGGAAGCAATGCTCAAAGAAACAGAGCTTGCTAGACAAGTAGCACAGCCATATTCAGCAACAATGTGGTCCTAAGCTCCTTCAATTATGAAGAAAGCTGAGTTCCCACCAGGAAAGCAAACACAACAAGCTTCTCTAGGAGACTGGACTGTGCACCATCTTCCATTCCAGAGCCAAGAAGTCATGCCCAGGAGGAGGAGTAGAACTCCTTGTAAATGAACCACTGCTATCCTTAGCAACAACAAATCCTGAGCTTCTACTCTTAGAACAATGAAGTTCAACAGGAAAGCCATCATCACAAAGTCACCCAGAAGAATAGCCCAACAGAACCAGCAGTTTCCAACAGCTTCTCCAAATAGTTTCCCTAACAGCCTCTCAACAACTTCTCCAGTTCTGCCTCTTATGCTACTGGCAACAACTGTCAGATGGGACTCCCACCCACAGTACCTCACTAGTCCAACTTAGCTGGGTATGACAAGTCATCCAGGGCTAGAGAGTTATCTCAGCCGTCTATGCACCTGCCTGTATATACGCAACCACAAAGACCCGGCTTCGATCTCTAGTACCACATGCCACACTGAAGTGCCAAACCTAGGCACTCCTGGTGAGCGACCAAAACTCAGCATGGTGGTACTCACCTGTAATTCCAGTGCTAGGGAGGCTGAGACAGGAAGATTAATACAGTCCTAGCTGTGTATCAAAACCCTGTACCAAGCCGGGCGTGGTGGCGCATGCTTGTAATCCCAGCACTCGGGAGGTTGAGGCAGGAGGATTGTTGTGAGTTCGAGACCAGCCTGAGCTACAAAGTGAGCTTAAGGCCAGCCTGAACTGCATAGTGAGACCCTGTCTCAAAAAGACAAAAAAAAAACCCTGTACCAAATAAATAAATAAGTAAATTAAACAAAATTGTCCACCATTTAGCAATCCACTACGTTCACATAAACAGAATAGAGGGGGAAAGCCAGAGAAAATAGGGACGGGGACCAGATATCTCTTCCACTCTGATGTCTCTATCAATCCTTCAACAAGTTTCAGCTCCTAGTATCCCCATTATCTCTGGGCTCATCAATGAGTTACCCCATTCATGAGAGCCATGCCCTGAGATCCTGCCAGTCGCCTTTTCAGGAGTTACTTAATCTAGTCAAGCTGACAATCCAGATTAGCTGTCCTACCTTCAACTACAAGGAAATATGTTTATATTTTTGAAATAACTTATCCAAGCTTAGTGTCATACACTGAAATTACCAGCACTAGAAAGACTAAGGCAGGAGAATGACAGGTTTGATGTCAACCCAGACCAAGTGAGGAGATCTATGTCAAAAAAACAAAAAGAAAATGTAAATGAATTATGTATCATATTATTTTTCAGTAATTCACTTGTACTATTCTCGTGTCTCTATTAGCTATGTAAAACTCCATGTCTGTTTAAAAGTTGATAATTTTTATATCCTAATTACCTTGGTTCTAGGCTCAAAGTAGGATTTTAATATGAATTGATTAATCTTTCCATTTTCCATCTAGCCTGATCACAAATATTTTTTTGTTTTAAAGGCCAGACGAACTTGGTTTTATAAACACGTTTTCCCAAACATAATTTCTGCCATTTATTCTGTTCTTTTACCTCAAATCATCCCTACTGTCCTTCAGCAAAATTTATTTCATACTTATTGGACTCTTCTACCTGAGATACAATGGGATAATACAAGTTTAAAATGCATATTTCTAGAAAGGTGTAAAGAAATTAGAAAAAATTCTCAAACTCTTACTTTATAAAAGAAACCTTGAATTTAGTACAGTGAAAATTAAAATTGTTACCAGGCAGATGATAGAGCTTATTAAAAAATCTTACTGAGTGCTTGTTGGGAAATTCAGTCATTCTTAGACGCTTCAGTTCATTCCTTCTCACAGTCATATACTTGATACGAGTCATCTAGTATGAGGCATTTTCATGTGACTCCACGTTAACCACAAAGGGGTCAAAGACAAAGAGCACACAGGAATCAACATGGAGACCTACATACATTTGGCATGGAATTCTCAGAAGCTGTTGTGGTGTGGAGCACCAAGTCTCCCCTATCTTCCCCTCTGGGAATCCCAATCATAAAAGAATTGATTAATGATGTCAGTATGAGCCCTAAAGGGCCTGAGCCGCTGACAGCTTCCAGAGTTCAGATAAGAGTCTCCAATAATTCACTCCAACCATTCACAAATAAGTCACCTTTTAAAAATAACAGTTTAGAGGGCTGACCAAATAGCTCAACTGATTAAGGTGCCTGCAAGTAAGTGCAGGGGCCAGGGGTTTGATCCCCAGGCCTGCCATGCCGGCCCCACCCCCGAGGTGCACTAAGATGGTGATTGAGACTGAGCATGGTGGCAAGGGCCTGTAATCCCAGTTCTCAGGAGGCTGTAAACAGGCAGATCACTGAGTCTGATTTAATAGTGAGACCCTGAACACCCTGCAAACCCTTTCCTAAAATACAGAAAATAAGCAAATAACAGTTTTGGCTGGGTGTGGTAGCTTGTATCTGTAACTGCAGCACTCAAGGGTCAGTCTACAGTGACTCTACAGTGAGTCTAGGGTCAGTCTAACTTACTTGGAGAGCCCCTGTCTCAAACAAAACAAAACAGTTTGATTTTATTTCTGCTTATGAAAAGAGTATTGCTTGGCCTATAAAGTTAAAAAGAATCACAGGTAAATTTTAGAGGAAAATTCATGTTGCTACAATGAAATTACTTGAAAGAAGATGCACTGATAACATTCTATTTCTGTCTCATATTTTTACAAAACACAAAGTTTTACACATGTATGCTAAATAAAGTACTTGTACATTATCTGTTTATATTTGTCTTAATGTTTTAAATGTGTGTAATATATACACACATAGATATTCTTTTTTCTGTAAGGCTATATAAATATATAATTTTAGTGGTTTTTCTCCATAACGGAGACCATACTATGACATGTTTTTTTTCAACATATTCTCTAAATGAATCTAAAACCAGCACTCACACGATTTGGGGCTTGGAGCAAGCAATGCTCTCTGAAGTAAACTCTGGAAGAGCTTACCCAAAAGTGCGCAGAGGAAGTGCTCTCTGACTGCCCAGGAACATCCATTTCCAAGGCCCCAGGGAAAAAGGCTTTGTGCACTCCGGGCCATTACTGCTAATGCTCTCGGATAGTGTTACTCGAGTGCGGAGCTGAGCCGAGCGCAGCCTTTTGTATGATGCTCTGGGGAGGCTCCTCTTCAAGTACACCACGTCCACCCTCTCTGGACTTCCATGCCAGGATTCTGGGAACGTGAAGTATTAGAATTTAGATGAAAAGCACCCTGTTGGCTTTTTGGAAACGAAAAAGTTTCTTCACCTGGACCTACTTATGGAAGTGTGGTTGGCTGAGCAGTAGGTCATGTTTTTCCTTGTATTTCAATAGTGTAAAAAATGTACTTGAGACAGTATGGAGAAAACTCATTAATCAATTTAAAAATAACAGTTCAGAAGGCTGGCCAAATAGCTGAACAGATTAAGGTGCCTGCAAGCAGGTGCAGGGGTTAGGGGTTCGATCCTCATCATTATTATTTTGATGTCATATTTCAAAATAATATAGCAATTTTGGTAAATGCGGGTATAATGAGGGTACATTCAATAACGATATTAGAGGATTTTATAATGTTTTAAAGTGTTTAATATAGTAAACCAGGTGAAAAAAGTTCAGCTAGATATAGATGATATGAGCATAGATACATAGAGATGGATATTGCATCCATTGGTTTTCTGAGGCTGTACTAAAATATTGGAGGTTCTGTAATGTGAAAAAGAGAAATTGATTTAACTTACTGTTGTGTTTTGTGTGTAGTTGTTCCCCCAAAGCCTCGTGTATGCCATGAAGCAGACGCGGTTGGAGGAGCAGAGAGAGGCTTGGGGTGTGGTGCCACAGGACCAGGGCGGGGACAGAGGGGCTGGACCAGAGAGGTGCGAATCATTCAACTGACAGCCGACTCTGCTCCCCACCCCTAGGCTGTGCCTCCAGACCCTGTAGCACGGGACAGAGGTGTCTGGTGTCTATGACTGAAGCCACCTGCGATGAAGGCTCTGAAGTCTTGCTACATAAGTCAGCCTATTTTATTTTCACTTTTTGTATTTCACGGAAAGGTCTACAGGGTATTCAGGGTCTCACTACTAGATCAGACTCCTAGTGATCCGCCTGTTGACAGCCTCCCAAGTGCTGAGATTACAGGCGTGCACCACCACTCCCAGTCTCAATTGCTGTCTCAGAGCGTGGGGCCAGCAAGGCAGGCCAGGACGGATCGAACCCCCGCCCCCTGTCTGCTCGCAGGGACTTTAATCCGCTACTTGGTAGGCTTTAGGATGTTTTAAACTGTCATCTAAAGAAACCTTCCCTTCCTAAGTTTGAGTATTGGGTATTTGTCTCAGCAACGAGAGAAGAGTAGCTAAGACATTTACCTTTTGGAGTCTGAAATTCCAAACTATATGGCGCTGATGAGGGCTTCAGTGATTGTGACAGATGGCCTCATGGCAAGAGCAGGCAACAGGTTTCAGCTGCTTGATGGTGCAGAAAGCAGACACCAAGAAGGGTCCTATCTCGCTCTTCACAGTAACTCTGTCAAGAGCTAAGCAGGATCTTACCAGAATTACTTTAATCTGTCCCAAGAGCCTGAGCCAGAATGCCCTCCCAAGAACCTCGATCCATGTCTTATAGGTTGGACCACCACTGTCATCGCATCAGGGACCAGGTTTCCAATGCACAAACTCGCAGAGGATAAACCATGGCAAGTGTGTAGGTCTGTGTAAACTTCACACATATAAAGGCAAAGCACGTGCACATTCAGGGAAGCACTTATTCTGCTGAGCCATCTCTCTCCCCAAACTTTTTTTTTTTTGGCGGAACCAGGGATTGAACTCAGGCCCTTGCACTTGCCAAGGAGGTGCTTACACATGCACATTCAAACATATAATAATAGAAATGTAGAATGTTACAATGCTATCATAACTTTTAGTAATCCAGTGAATAAGTATGTATGTGAACTAGTGAAATTATATTATTTTATGTATTAATAACTATAATTATTATATATACATAAACTAGTGAAAATTATATACATAAATATATAAAATTTTGGCACCTTCAGGTTACTAAATTAGGTCAACAAATCAAGAACATTTTAATAAAATGCCTTAGATTAGCTCCTTTTTGAAGATGTATTTATTCATTTATTCAACAAATACTTTTTACACCATACTGAGTGATGGATTTATACCTGACAATATAAAATCTACTAGGGAACATAAGCGTGTCAATATATAATTTCAGTCCAATAAATGAAGCTTGTATAAATTAAATCATAATGTAAAGAAAGACATCATTTCCTTTCTGTGATAGCAACTGAAAAAACTGAGCAGAACAAGATCACCCCGAGGGCCCACCAGATAACCCAATGGATTAAAGCACTTATTTAGGCGGATTCCGGACCTGGCTTCAATCTGGAGTGCTGTGTCGGCCCCACCCCCAGGGCTCACTGAGACAACAATTGAGTCTGGGAGTGGTGGCACACACCTGTAATCCCAACACTTGGGAGGCTGAAAACAGCAAGTCTGATCTACACAGTGACACCTGTAGACCCTGTACCAAATACATAAAAAAAAAAAAAGATCACCCTGATCCAGGTGATGAAAGAAAAACAAAAATGGTTCAAAGCTAACAGCAAGGGATGCCACCCGAAGATTCAGTCTCTTCGGAATCTACTGCATGAGTGCTAGACAAGCACCCACCATAAGCAATGATCATTTCCAAGCCAGAGTCTTCATATTGCATAAATTACAGTTGTTTATATGAAAATATTTGCCCAATACTACTTTCCCAAGAGCTATCTCAGTTCAGTATCTCAAGGACCTAGCATCCACTCTAGTTATAGGTAATTCTAAAGTGGTAGTGGTGACTTCATGCCATATTCCAGATCTCTTCAGTGGACATTTTCAGTAATCATAGAAGCAGAAAGAGAAAATAATGGATCATAATTATCTAGGTAGAGTTGCTAAGTGATGATCTTTTATTCTTTTCTATTAATAATCTGTATCTAATTTTTGGTACTCTTACAATGCACATCACAAACTCAAAATCCTATAGGACCTGAGAAAGTTAGAATATTAGTAAGTATGAGAAAATCAAGGCATCAGCTTCCCAACAGTGTTGGCACAAAGCTGGGAGAAGAATCTGGGAGACCAGACAGAGTCACTGCCACCAAGTAGAAACTTCCAGTATCTCCAGCTAATGATTATCAAGCGGGAATAGAGTGCTGTGTTTACAGATGCCTGAAGTTTTAAAAGAGATGCTAAGATCTTTGGGTGAAATTTCTCCATCTTTTTAAATGTGGTCATCAATAAAAATTTTCAAAACCTCTTTGGGTAGGTCAAATTAAACATCTGAAGGACTATGTACACCATAACGTTACTAGTTTATATGCCCATTTTTGTAGTTAATAGACTGTCTTCTGAAGATGTGAATCAATACTTGATTATTGTTGATTTATAATTAGAAAAGATAGATAGATAGATAGATAGATAGATAGATAGATAGATAGATAGATACATACATACATACATACATACATACATACATACATAAACAGACAGACGGACAGACAGACAGACCGACAGAAATTTTTTTAAAAATCTAGTTTATTTATTTGGTACAGAGTCTCACTAAGCAGCTTGGATTCATCGTGATACTCCTGTCTCAACGTCCTCAGTACTGGGATTACAGGCATGTGCCGCCATGTCTAGTTTTGGTGGCTACCACAGCTTAGGGGCTGACCCAGCACGTGCTACCAGGATCAAACCCAGGTCTTTCTGCTTGCCAGGCAGTCACTTAGACCAATGAGTTATCTCTCCAGCCCCAAGACAATACATTTTTAAGCCACAAGATTCACTGATAAGTGAGCTTACTTATCTTGTTGGATTAGTAGTATTTTTGAGTGTAACAAAGATTTTTTTCACAGTAATGACAAAAATAGTTTTCCTGCTTATTAACCAGTTGATTTGGACACTGCTTCCTCCACTCGGTCTTGTCAAAGTTCTATTTAAGAATGCACTGAGCTATGAGCTCTGGGTTTCCGTTCCAGATTCCTCTCTTTGTAGGTGATTGGCTTGTCATGCTTTTACTCCAAACCTCCTTTTCATCTTGTGCAAAATAGTAATGAAAATAGCATCTACTGTGTAATATTGCTTGTGAAGAGTTTGAGGTTAATTGGGAAGAATGCTTGGAGAGTGGATGTAAGGAGATTCTGATGGAGATGATTCTTATAAACAGTTGAATCAATTATAGCCTCCAAAGTAAGGTTAATCTGGAAAAAAAATGGTATTAAGTGAATTAAAAAAATCTCTCTCTAACAGAAGTATTCAGACCTGGAATTCATTTGCTGTCTATGCTGAGAATTAAATGAGCTTTTAGCATCTCAATTTTCTACCAAAAATTGAGCAATGTAATATAACTACCACTAGAACAAGTCAGATCTTCATTTTCTTAGGGGACAGAGCCTAAATATCTTTTGCTTGAGCCTGAGCATCACTCTTCACACTGGAATTTCACTCCTAACCCTGTCATTGTCAATTTTCCACTTTGGCCAAACAGAAATAGATCCTGGATTTCAATGCAGTATCAGGATGACACCTTCTCAGCCAGCCCTCTGACTTCTCTGGGGTAGCATTATAAAATGTCTACATGTTCTCTGTTCTGGAAAAGGAAAGATGAGAAAGACCCGCCGTCTCGGCTTCACATTTGTCTTCACAGCCACCACACCTTTTCATATGATTCTTTTTAGGATGTAATGTCAGAGTGAAGCCAAAGGAGAGAAGTTCCAACGAATGGAATTGCCATAGCAACACCCTACATTCCTCATCAAGCTTGGTCTTGTGTGGATCATCATATTAAAGCTTATTTTTCAGCTTGGTGAAAGCCATGGCTGTATCTTTAGTGTGAAAATCTCTTTGGCCCATCTAGAAGTTAAAAATAGAAAAGAATAATTTGAATTATTGCACGAACATAAAAATCTGGAATTGCAGTTGCTCGGATGGAATTAACTCAGAGAAGGCTGACTTTCAGGACCACTTGAATTTCTCCATTACGGTTTCAAATTAGATTCAGTACTTGTCATTATGACTTATGATTTGTTGATTGCTAACCAAGGACTCACATATGAACCCCCCCAAAAGGTACAGTTCTCATCTACTTTGAAGAGACAAGGTACAAAGGGTAGCATTGAAAAGAACCTGTACAAAAGGATGCACGTGTGATGCTAGGTACTTGTTTTTGACAGCTAGGAGATTAGTTCAGGCTTTCCCTGGCCAATAAAACATCACATATAAAAGTTTTGCACTTGCAAGTGTCTCCTCATGGTGAATTAAGAATGTCTCTTACACAAGGATTTTTCAGAAAAACTAACATGCATTAAATGGTGGTTTAAAAATGTTTTCCCACGATTTTGTTTGGAGAGCTACTTTTTTTTTTTTACCTTAAATGCCTGATAAGAAGCAAAACTTCTGAAATGTACTGAACATGAATATTGGAGGATGCTTTAGTAAATGTATTCTATAGTAGCTACTATGAAATTCAGATATATTCTTGTTCCAAAAGATCACATATTCTTCATTTTTCCCCAATAAGTTTTCTGTCCTGTGAATATTTTGCATATTGAAATTGAAAGTCTCACATAGCTGTTACAACAAAATGAAATCATAATGTGAAAATGTTTTCCCATTATTACCAAAGCATATAAATTTGAACTACAAATACTATATATATTAGGGCTAATTAAAAATACCCTATGGTCAGAGGCAATTCTGGAATTTGCAGAATAAGTGAGTAAAACCATGAACCTGTAAATATGCAAAATTAGAATTGTTGACACTTAAAAAAAGGTTAAAAGTAACATAACAGGTCCTATACTAATATTATATATATAGTCATTTTAAAAACAGACAGGTAGAGCAGGCCAAGTAGCTCAGCAGATTAAAGTGCCTGCAAAGAGCCTGGGGGGTCCAATCCCCAGGCTGCCATGCTAGACCTGCACCCAGGATGTACTGAGACAGGGATTGAGACTGGGCCTGGTGGCGCACACCTGTAAACCCTGCTCTTACGAGGGTGTAAACAGGCAGACCACTATGAGTCCATCTAGTGGTGAGACCCTGAACCCCCTGAAGACCCTTCCCTAAACTACAAAAATAAATAAATAAAGATTAAAAAGACATGTATTAAAATTATATAGTTAGAAACATTCTAGAGTGAAGACTTTGGTTTGTTTCATACCATAAAAAGAATAATTATTATCAAACTTTAAATATTCCTTCCCTGGCCTGAAACAGAGACACTCATGGAACTGACATGTTTTCATGGCTCATGGCAATGATACATGCAATGTTATTCATAAATATTAATTCTCTAACTACAACTCCACCCTTTTAACTACTCTATTACTTCTCACTGGTATTTATTTCACTGCCACAAGCAATGATGCACGGAAATTAAACTTTGGATATTCATTATTTTCCTGCTTTTGCCTCAGTGCAGAACATTCCCACTTGTACACTGTTAAAAGGCAAAAATGTTATCACTTCATCGCAGGCTTAGCATGTGACCTCTGGCTCATGGTGATTAAATGTTCTGAGGATTTGGCATAAAGATAGTAACCAGCAGAGAGAAGCTCCAGTAACTAGCGACAGGGAAGATGGCCGTTGACACTGACAGCTGTGAAATAACCTGCAATCTTAAGGAAAACAGCATTACACACTCTAACCTCAGCCATCACTTGAAAGCTAAGGCTCTGTAATGAAAAGACCAGGAATGCAATTGTTTTCAAATGACATAGTGGGTTACCGTATTTTTGTCAGCAATTACTCTGTCACAAAATCATTTTTTCTTGCTTAATTCACCTCCTCCCCTGCCACAATGTACTTAGGGGTGGGGACTCTGGCTTTTCCTAAAATAACCTTTAATTATAGCTTTTGATCTTGACATTCTCAAAAGTGCCCTACTGGCTAGTCTTCTATAAGTACCATCTGTAAGTTTTGATCATAAACTAACTAGTCTAAGAATCTTCCTGGCAAAAAGCATTACGAGTCATTTTGGGAAAAGTCAGGCATACTCAATTTTCACAGTCTTGAAACTTGAAATGATTTCTTCCAACTTTCAAGAGGGAAAAAAAAGCTGGCATGAAATTCTGTTAGAATTCTCAAACGAAAATAGAGAGGAAAGATGGAATAGAGCAAAAGAGGATGAAGAGAAAGAAAAAAGATACAGTAGAAATGTGCATATACAAGAAACTGAACTTGTCAAGAAAATAAGAAATGTGCAACAATATTGTTACAGTTATGCCTAATTATTTATATCTAAAATATGATAAATTAGTACTGCCAAATCCCATGTACACATGAATACTGCATATTTACATCTATTTAGAGTACCAAGTATTCCTACAGTATAGGTGAACTACAGAAGTAGCGTGATCTGAATTTTGATAAAAATTCCAAATTTGAGTTTACCATAAAATTAATGACAATGTACATTATAAATAAATAAAGCCTACAAAGGGGCTGGGGAGGTGGCTCAGTGGAATTAGCGCTTCTCTGGCAAGCGCAAGGGCCTGAATTCAATCCCCATTTCTGAAAGAAAAAAAACAAAAATATATATATATATATATATACACATACATACACACACACACAAAGCCTACAAAGAGAGTAAAGCAGAATTTATTAAACCATGAGTACTATACATTAAATTATTTCTAATTATAAAGCTGATTTTTTAAACACCCCCCCAAAAAAAAAGAAAAAGAGAAAAAAAGGAAATAAAGCTATTTCAGGAGACGTCATGTAGGTTTCGTCTTGCCTGGCATCCCTTTCCCACTAACTCTCCTGTATCTTTCTGGAAATGGACACGCAGTGGGGAGATCATGTCTGGGTTCTCATGTTCGATTTATTCCTGGTTCCAATGTTTGCTAATTTAAAGTTATGGGAAAAAAATCTTTATTGGCTCATATTATGATCACTTTTTGTCTTTTTCTGTAAATACGTATCATGAGAAAGCCTTTGTTTGGCACTTAAATGATATTATGCTGCATCGACCCCAGTAATTATTGTGCGGCAGTGAATTTCTCTAATCTGGAAATGGCTACAATCTCTCAGCCATTGTGGCCGGACTACCCTCCATTGTCATCCTTATAATCACCGTCCTCATCGTCACAGTTAATGTTTATTGAATTCTTGCCTGGGAATGTGCCTTATATGTGACATTGAAAATCCCCAAAGCAGAAATTCCCCAAGTTCTTCACCTAGTAAGAAGCAGAGCCTGCATCCAAATCCACTCCTCCTCTGTGTGTTACAGCTGAGGAGCTCTTCAAGAGCACTTAAGTTTTAAAACTCGGTATAATCCTCAACCTTCCCCAAAATTCAGCTTTGAAATTGACATGCAAACTGACCTGGGTGGCTATTTGAACTAAGGCTCTCTAGGTACCTTTTCTGAGGTCTTTTTCTGAGCAAAGAAAGCATTTTCATATGTCACATTTCATAGTTTAAAACAATTTTAATAATGACTAAGTGCAGGAGGAACTCACATGACATGTGACGCACTGCCGATGTTACGGCTCCTGCCGCTTCCCCTTCCTTTTCCTTACCTCTTTCCCATGACAGCAAAAGTTCCTATCCTTGTGTGTGGCTGGGTAGTACACTGCACACCTGTAACACTCTCTCTGCACTGAACTTTAGAGATTAACCAAATCCCAAGTGGGCTTATAAAAGAACTATTCAGAGAAAGTCATTGTTCTTCCTGTAAGAAATTGTTGAAAATATAATTTTCTCTACTTTCATGTGTAATTCACTTGAAATTATTCAAAAAGTAGTAGCATTTTAGATTCTAAAAATATGCATTGAACATTTTCTTAAAAACATTTTTATGCCTTGATGGCTCAGAAACTTTTCCCACATATTCTCATTAAATTCTATCATATACACAACTCTTAAAAGGAGATACAGAAAGCAAAAGGCTTAGAGGGTCAAAGAAGCAATGTATACCAAGGTCCACTACGCAAAGAGAGACAGA
>PVKA01007561.1:0-77218 GCA_004027165.1 Ctenomys sociabilis | reverse complement strand
AAAAAAAAAAAAGGTATGCAAGGGCCGAATCATGATGTGTGTATATGAACAGTACAGTTGGGATGGATATGCCGCACTTCTGCATAATTCTGTGAGAAGCGGGATTTGCGTTGGTGGTGGTTGGACAGGATATTATGTCAGCCTCTAGTACTATGCACGACCACTAGGAAGATAACAAGGTAGAAAGTATTAATTATTGAACCTGTGATATAAGTCAGCTATAAAAATAAAATAAGTATATAGCTACACTCTCTTAATTCACAAATTAGAGCCCTCTGCTGTAATACTGTATGTAGATATAATACCACGTGTGCACCTTGTGCGATACCAAAACATTATAAAAAAAGTTTGCAATGTATTAATTTATCGAATCTGTCCTGAAGATCTGTCTTGAAACTGTCACACAGCTATTTGTTCTTCAATTAAATAAATAAATAAAAATAAAATTTATAATTAAAGATATTTGCTTTTAAAGAAACAAAAAAGTTAATTAATAGGACAATTTCAATAATTAATGCATAGTGTATGATCTGCTTAATGATTTGCTGTATTCTATTTGCTAGGATTTTGTGGATTTTTGCATCTATGTTCATGAGGGAGATTGGCCTGTAGTTCTCTTTTTTAGTTGTGTCTTTCCCTGATGTTGGAATCAGTATAATACTTGCCTCTAGAAATGATTGTGGGAGGACTTCTTCCTTTTCAATTTCATTGAAGAATTTCAGCAGTGTAGGGATTATGTCTTCTATAAATTTCTTGTAGAACTCAGCTGTGAATCTATCAGGACCTGGGCTTTTCTTTGTCGGCAGGTTTTTTTTTATTGTATTTCGTATTTCACTGGCTGTTATTGGCTTATTGAGAGTTGTTCTATCTTCTTGATTTCGTTTTGGTAATTTGTACCTTTTGCAAAATCTGTCCATTTCTTCTGTGTTCTATTCTGTGAGCGTAAAGATTCTCAAGTAACTACTGATAAACTTCTGAATTTCCACTGGATCTTTGGCGATTTCACCCTTTTCATTCCTTATTGCTTGTATTTGAATTTTGTCTTTCCTCTTTTTGATGAGCTTAGCTAGGGGCTTATTGATTTTATTTATTCCTTCAAAGAACCAGCTTTTTGATTCGTTGATTCTTTGAACTGTTTTCTTCATCTCAATTGAATTAATTTCTGCTCTAATCTTTGTGACTTGTTCTGGACTTTGAGCTCTGTGTTTGATTTGCTCTTCCTTTTCTACATGTCTGAAGTGCAGCTTTATGGTGTTTATTTGTTCCCGTTCTGTTTTCCTAATGTGTGCATTCATAGCCATGATTTTCCCTCTGAGAACTCATTCATAGCCTCCCCTAAATACCAATAAGTTGTGTTTGAATTTTCATGGAATTGTAGATATTGTTGAATTTCCTTGTTTAATTTCATCTGTGATCCATTGCTTGCTAAGAAAGGTGTTGTTTAATTCCCATGTATTTATGGGATTTTTCTTGTTTCTTTTGTCATTTATTTCCAGTTTCTTTGCACTGTGATCAGATAATATGCATGGGATAATTTCTGTTTTCTTGCGTATACTTATGCAAGAAAAGTATGTGGTCTTTGCAAAATGACCCGTGTGCAGCTGAAAAAAAATATATATTCAGCTGTGGTTTGGTGGAACACTCTGTATATGTCCACCAGGTCCATTTGTTCCAAGCTCTGATTCAGTTCTGCTACTTCTTTGCTAATTTTTTGTCTGGTTGATCTATCTTTTTGAGATAAGGGGGTCTTAAGTTCTCCTACTGAGATTGTGGTCTTGAATATTAGATTTTTCTTGTCCATTAAAATTTGTCTTATATAGTTAGTTAGGTGTTTCCGTGTTTGGTGCATACATATTTAAGATTATTACCTCTTTCTTTTGAATTTTTCCCCTAACCAGTGTATAGTAGCGCTTTTTAGTTCATTTGATCATTCTCAGTCTGAAGTTAAGACTTCCTGAGAATAAGATTGTTACCCTTGCTTTTTTTTCTGAGATGCTGGGGCGTGTAGTATTGTTTTCCATCCTTTGACTTTCAGCCTATTAATTTCTTTTTTATTTAAGTGTGTTTCTTGTACGTAGCATATTGTTGGATTTTGTTTCCTAATCCATGGTGCCAATCTATTTCTCTTAATTGGTGAATTGAGTCCACTTACCTTGATGGCTATAATTGAGATGTGTTGACTTAAGATTGACATGTTATTTACCTGCTGTTGTTTACTACTTTATGTCTTTGTTTGTTTGCCCTATTTAGTGAGTTCCTTTTGTTCTTGTTGGTGGGGTTCTGATCATTTTGTTCCCTCTCTAGAACATCTTTCAGTGGTCTGTGTAGGCTTCGCTTTGTCATCATGAAATTCTTTAGTCGTTCTTTGACATGGTAGTATTTCACTTCTCTATCAAAAGTGAAAGAGAGTTTTGTAGTCTATAGTAATCCAGGCTGGAATTTGTTTCATGTAGAACTTGAAGTACTGTATTCCATGTTCTCCTTGCCTAAACGGTTTGTGAAGAGAAGTCAGCTGTAATTCTGATGGGTTTTCCTCTGAATGTGATCTGCTTCTTTTGTCTAGAGGCTTTCAGTATATTGTTCTTCTCCTGTGTTTCTGGGATATTCACTATTATATGTCTTGGTGTGTTTTTAATTAGGTTGAAATTATTTGGCATTCTGTATGCTTCACTTACCTCAATGTTAGATTATTTCCTCATTTTGGGGATGTTTTCCGCTGTTACTTCTACCCATATTTTTATATCATTTGCATTGACTCCTTCTTTCTCATTGATGCCTATTAGTCTCCATCATTTTTCAAATCTTCTCTGTATTTTTAATCAATGTATTCCTGAGAAGCAGTTATTAATGCTTTTACTGCAGCTTTTTTCAGATTGGGTTTCCTCCATATTTTTTTTTGTAATTGATTCTTTACTTCTGATTCTATGAATTCAGAGATTTCTTTTTTTTATTTCAGAAATTAATTCTGCTCTGAGTTCTTCTGTACCTTTCTGCTGTTGTTTTTGTACTTTAGATGCTGCTAATTCATATATTTCAGTTGAACTAGTGTCCTCTGCACTTGTTCTGGGTGGGCTCAAGGCCTGAGATTGCATTTTGCTCCTTCACTTTGTCATTTCATATAGCACTTACTTCTGATCTTTGGTGTAGAGCTTTGGTCCAGTTATAACCTTAGCACCTACTGAGATTCAGGTACAGACCTATTAAGTTTGAGTTTATGCAGTTATGCATGGCCTGGGTCTAGCTGCTGTGTTAAACTCCTTTCAGCTGAACGAAGTGAACCTGTTTTACCCCTCTGGCACAACAGTGAACCTGTGGTGCCCCTCTTTTGTGCCTCTGGTCCAGGGAGCTCAGAGGAGCACAGAAACTCTTCCACACACTGGCTGACCCAGGATGGTCTGTATTTGGGGTCCTTAGGGAGTCTCTGAAGTGTGCACTCACTTGATGGGCTTGGGGTTGTGAGCTCCAGAGGATTGCAGGGGTCTTAGGGAAGTAGTAGAGAGTCTTACTCACGTGGGTGCCTGAGTTTTGGTCTGGAGGGATCCTGCCAGCGGTGCAGGGAAGCGGGAAGCTCTCCCACACACTCACCGGGCCAGGCTGGTCTAGAATGTACATCTTAATATGAAATTTTTCCAATCCATGTCTATGGGGTATATTTTTATGTATTTGTATATTCAATTTCTCACATCAATATTAAAGCAAAGAAGAGACAAGAAAAAATGTCATAGGACTGTACAGCTACAATGTTGTATATGGTTAGATTTCAAAATTTCTGTGTAAAAATGTGTATTTGTTTATTTTTTATTTATTTTTTTACATTTGATAGGGTTTTAAAGTTTAGCATATCAATGATTGCTGGAAAGTAGCTGTTCCATGTTATGTCTAAGGTGTTTGATATTCAGATAGTGATGTTAAGCTCAACTGCCTATGTCATACAGTTATAATATCATTAAGCTTCTCTTCTGGAGGCTTAACAACCTAAGTTTCAGCCAAAGGAAATTAGAGAAAAAGAAGTGCTGTAAGGATAGCCAACATTTTGACCCTAGCCTTTCAAGGTCTGTGAGGACTGAGGACATAACAAAACCTATATAGTAACATCCTGTAACTCAGGTGGTGTCCCAAGTTTTTTGTTCAAGATTGTGAAGGCACAGAGGAAAGTGATCACTGTTGTAGAGTGTGCATAAAGAGACTCACCTAGAGAGAAAACACCCTCTCAGGCATTTATCCATGAATTATCCAGATGGCTGACACTGACGAAAGACCTACAAACTCCTGTTCATGGTTTCAGGGTACATCCTGAGGGGATATGACTGATCTTGTCCCATATAAATGTTACATTTCTCGTTATTTAGGCCTTGCTTTATCTTGGTCTTACCCACACAACAGAAAAGTATAAACACAAGGTATAAAAAGTAAAGGCATATTAATATACTGAGTTGTAAAAGGCTCAAGTCAACAACTTCTGACATTTCCAGTCCTACAGATAACTGATTACTATGATGAACTACTGGACTATATTGGATTATTTTGCTGAATTCATATACCTACATAGCAATAGCATTCCCATCTCTAACAAAAATGGCAGTGAAATACCATCTCTAACAAAACCAAACTAAAAGAGGGATATGAACGAAGGACCAATTTGTATCTGTAGATACAAAATAGTAAGATAGATATACAGGTAATTTTCAAATTTGTGGTCTGTGTATTTTCAAAGAGAAACATTTTATTCCATCTTTAGAGAATGCCCTTGACAAAAAGGATAAAATAGGCCATTTAATAGATGTCATATGGACTTACTGCTAAAGTCCTCGCAGGGTCAGCCTGTTGCTTGGAATCGTTAAGACAAGACTACACTTTGAGTCTCCATAAGAGAACTAACACCAAAACCCAAGGTCGTGCTGGCCAGGACACACCCACAAGTGTGCCTGCAGTTCACGGGTGGTAGGCTGAAGTTCAGACTCACCCACAGGGGCTAAGCTGCTATTAGAAAACACCTTGAGCCTGACTCCATGAGGCCAGGCTTCTGCAGAGGCCAGCGCGCAGTGCAGTTCCACAGAGAATTACTTAATGCTGATTAAGTACTCAGGCATGCTGCTGAGCTCTGTGGCCAGATAATGTGCTCAGCCATGCTGAGGTCTCTTTCCCTGCATGCGCTGTGCAGGCTTTGGTGAAGGGGAAATGGGTAGTGTGTCAACATTCTTCTTGCCATCTTTAAGTCCTCTTGTCTAAATTTTGTGCTCCCCCAAGTGCCATGACAGCTCATCAGTATTCCTTTATTCTTGCGAAGATATTTTATGCATAGTTGGTCAAAGCAAAGTCTCTCAGAGAGCATGAGGACTAGAAACTCTTGAATTTTTATTGCCACCACATCTTTCAATGAGAGCTATTTCATGCACACTACTAGTGTTATTCATATTCTCTCATTGAGAGTGAGGCTTTTACAGGAAAAAAAGAAAAAGAAAAACCCGATAAGAGACAAATCTGGATGACTCAAGAAAGCTCACCCCATTCTCACTTCGGTAACTTTAAAAGATTAAGATGTCAAGTCTCTTTTGCTCAGAGGGAAACTTCTCTATCAGGAAACTCAGAGGCTACACTAGTCATATTGTTATACTAATAAACCACTTCTCCAAACCAAAAACCCCTGGCTCGTATTGTTTACCAATTTCTGAGGTATTAAATATCCTTGTCATGACCATATCAAGTTGACAAGTAAGTCACTGAAACCATAACTAGAAACACCCGAACAAAGTCAGTTTCCACATGTTACAGTTATACTGTTGTTAGAGACTATCACCCGCGCCCTTTCTCCTAAAATACACTTACATAATATGTACTGTTCTCGCCCTTAAAATGGGGCAGCTGAGGCTGTCGGAAAGTTGCCAGGTCTGTGTCTTAGGAAATGCACGCTCACGAAACTGCACTGACTATTATTTCTAACTCTTCTCCCCATAAGTCGTATGTTATATTTGCACTTCTGGTGCTTAAGTCATCTGAGCACAATCCCTCAGCATGTCAGAGTAATGCCTGCTTCAATGAAAATTAGAATTTTACCCATCAAAGTCATATATTTTGAGGTGGCAGATAAAGCTCTTTAATCATAATAAGTAGATGAACACCTACTTTATTTCCCGAAGCATAAGACTTTATAAGCTAGAAGCTAACAAAACACTTCTTAAAAAAAAGAAGCCTCTGATTTCCAGCGACAAATCACCTTGGTGTCTTTCTCCACTTTGTATATGACCTCTAACACAGTCACAAAGGGCACTCCTAGATCTCAACTTGCAAGATACTGACCTATGTTGAAAACATTGCCCAAGTTTGGTAAAGGCCCTCCCCAAAGCAACTTTATTTTAAATGTGGAAAACAGCATACTTAAGAATTCTAAAAGCTCAAGTATTGAATGAGGTCTTTGTGTTGCTCTTATCACTGATTAAATGCATTTGGAAAGAATGGCCTATCAAGAAAAATTATTAGCTTTTTATACAAACTTCAAATGCAGAGTAGTAAAAACCTGTCAAGTGGAGAATTTTATTGTTCATAAATCCGTACCTTATTCAATATTCATTAAATGGTCTCTCACTGTTAGGCAGTGTGCTTCCCTTTGGCACACATGACTTTTAATTCATTTACCATTTTCTTTAGCTACAAGTGATTGTTTTTGCTTATGGGCTTTTCTCAGAAATGATTTCCTCAAGGAAACCTTTGGTTTTCCCTTAAACTTACAGATTCATTTATTAAAATACAAGATTACTAAAGATTTCATATGTTCATTAATTTTAATAACAGAGTAGTAATTACAAAACCAACTTTCATCAAATATATTCAATATAAGAATGAACAAGTTGACATGACACCTGCCCTAGCAGTGTTCATGATAGCCAGTTTGTAAACAAATGCACTGCCAGAGTGACACTTGGGGTAAAACGTCAAGCCCTTAAGTCCAAAGTCACTATACTTTCCTTCTGAACAGGACAAATTTTCTTTCATCTACCTTTACATTCTCCAAGTGAGTAGGTCTGCTCTTGACAATCATGTTGGCAGACATCCTTTGGGGAAAATGAGAACAGTTAGACAATTAGAGGTGGAGTTTAGTGATCTGGGATCCAGGCACAACAAGCTAAGATTGTAGCTATTCAGAGGATCAGGAGCTCTTCTGAGAAAGGATGCTGCCATATTTTATGTGTGCTCCCCCAAAGTTTCTATGTTAGAATAGAACTTCTTCCATGTGGCAGTATTGGCAGGTAGGATGCAGTATAGGTCATGGGGCCAGGGAACTCATGAGTATATTAATGTATTTCCCATAAGATTGGGCCAGGTATCATAGAATTTGATTTTTCTCTCCCATTGCCCTGTTCTTTTCTTTCTGATTTCTACCATATCAAGAAGCAATATTACAAAGAAGAAGGAGAAGGAAAACTAGAAGCAGTATAAAGTCATCACCAGATATGACTGACTGATTTTAACAATCGTTTAATATTTGTTTGTTTGTTTGTTTATTATGGAGACACTACACAGTTAAACTGGTAGTGATCCTCCTGTCTTAGCCTCCCAAGTACTGGGATTACAGACATGCACCGCAGTGCCTGGTTTCCTGGCCACACAGAATGAGGTATTGGAGATAGAACCTGGGTTCTTGCGCTTGCCAGGCAGGCACTTAGACCAATGAACTACCTCTGCAGCCCATGAGTGCCTGATCTTAGACATATCAGTCCGCTGTCTATGAGCTCAATAGAACATTTCCCTTTATAGATTGTCCACTTTAAGCATACTATCATATTAGTAGTACAGTTACTAAGGTACAATTGGAAACTAAATGACTTATAATGGCCTGTCTAAATCTCACAGTCTTTAAATCTAAATTCAAGTAGATTTAATAGACATAGAAAGAATTTTATGCATCCACCTCCTGAGTAGTGTCATAGTGTGCTAAACAATATCTTCAGGTCAACAGTAAGGAAAAAAAATACAGTAAATCCCTAATTTATGAACATTTGAGTTGTGAACTTTCATCGATGACAGTAGATCTCGCATTTGACTTTCTTATGCTTCAACGTGGCATATTTTTGTCAAAGGCTTATAATATTACACACTTTGTCAGACATATGAACAAATCTGACTCACAAGCATTCTCAAGAAACAGAACTGTGTATTAAGTAGTGAACCTACTCTATTGAAGAATAGGCTTATACATCATAAAAGCCCATGTTTGACATATGGTTTCAATGTGTCCCTTGAGGTGTCCCATGCTGGAAGTCTGGCATTCAGTACAGTGCCACTGGAGGAGGGACCTTTAAGAGACAGGGCCTAAAGAGAGATCTGTAGTCAAGGTGCAAGAGCACAAGGCCTTCCACTCTTCTGCTTCCTGCTGGACAATGTGCTCTCTTCTTCACACTGGTCCTTCTGCCATGAGGTCATTATTGGAGCTACACAGGTGAGAGTGTCACACCCATGAATCTGTAAGACTGAGAGTAAGGCAAAGTCTCTATGTAAAGTCAGGCTGCTTAAATATGTTGTTAAAATAAAATGTCAGAATATAGATAGAATATCGCATTCGCTATTCATTGTACTCCACCCAAACTAACATACACATTTTACTGATAACTCTAGAGCTAAAATAAAAGTGTGAAAGTCAAGTCTATATTCTTACCACTCTCTACACCTATTTCAACAAGCACCCCAAGGTTAAGAAATTCAACTAATACTGGTAAACCAAATGCTATTTCCCAAAGCATGATCTGAACTTAATCATTTTTTAAATCATTCTTTGTGATTGTAATTCAGTTTTAAGTGTCTTCAATACTCTCTATTACTATAGGAGAAAAGTATTTCAAGACAGCTCTGGTTTGAGAGTGTCCCCTGAGACATCTCATATAGAAATATATTCTCCATTCTAAGATTTGAAAGGGGCTGAAGCTTAACCTCAGGATGCTAGAGATGGAGCCTCTTTGGCATGATCAGGATTACATAAAGCCATTAGGAGAGCATCTGTACAACTACTTCTGGTGTCAGATGTGAGCAGAGAAGATACATTCCCTTGTGTTTGCCATGGGATACCTTTCTCCATCCAGCACGAAGGCCATCATAGATGCAGCCTCTCACACCTATGTCTTCAGAACCATGAATTAAAATAAATCTCTTTTACTTATAACATGCCTGGTCTGTGATACTGTGTTATTAGCAGTAGAAGACAAAGACATAGACATATGCTGAGGAAGATTTCATTATTTTCACAAGAAATATAAGGAAATTCAAAACAGCAGCACAACAGAAATCAGTTGGAGACTAGTTGTAGTGCAAGCAGTTGGCCCAAATGAATTTGTGCCCTCAGGTTATGAATCTGTAAACAGAACATATTGCTTTCTGTTTTGTCTGAACAATAGGCCAGAACAGTGCTGAGGCTGCAATGCTTTCTGGGTAGTTAAATGACTACAGCGCTGGTCCTTTATTTTCAATGACCACAGTGTTGTTCACTGGATGTGTTCCTGTAAATTATTTTATTTTATGATGCCACAACCCTGTAGGATAAATGCTGTTGTACTGCATCAGATAGGAAAATTTTCACTGTCACACACAACTCACCAACGACCCAGCCATAGTTGGAGTCATGGTTCTATGCTTAGAAATTTTTTTGTTTTATTTCACTACTAGTTTCAAATCCAAGATATTTAAACACTTGCGACCTTGTAATAGATTATTTTTATGTTAATTCAGTATTTTCTCATTAATATTTTCAGATTTAATTCATTACTTTATATATTTTTTGTCTATAAAACATAGTGAAGCCAGTTCAAACATGCTAAAAATGATTGGGCTTTTTCTCACCTACTCAAAAGCACTTAACTAGAATGATTTTTTTATCTGGAAGGAGGTCATAGAAAGCAGGAACAGAACTTTCCAGATTAAAACAGAATGAGCCTAGGGTTGCATCCCATTATATACCAACACCTTGGAATAGAATGTTTTCTACAGTCAAGCTGTTCTGTCTTTCAGTGGCTGACTGAACTACTTGGGCGTCACCAAGAGGGTAAAAAAATCAGTTCTTATTCTTAATAAGCTAGGGACAAAAGTATAGTTGCTAGACTTTAGACAAATTGCCCAAAGATGAGCTGATATATTTATTTGCTCTGTCACAATATATTCTATTTTTATTTCATGTGTTAATCATTCTCAAGCATAATTTTCTTGATTGTTTCCTCCTTAATATTCACAAGGCCAGAAAATTGCATGCATTAATTCAATCTTCATTCTATAAAAGTAAGAGGTAGATGCTATATTATCTGCTATCTATACACAGGAAAACTGGGCAAAGTGGTACAGCCCAAGAGTCTTCGGACCAAGAGTATAAACCCAAAAACTCAATTTATTCTCAAGCTCAATTTCCACATTGGAACTCTGGAATTCATGACAATCTCTGTACTGCATGGAGCATTATCTGATCTGCAAAGGAGCATATTTTGTTCTCACTAAAAAGAAGCTTAAGAGTCTAATTTTATAGAGAAACTTTTGTATGTAAAATATAGAGAAAAGTAAATTCTAGCATGAATAACCAATAAAAAGTAAAATGCAACCCAAAATAAAAATAAACAGAGAAGACAAGAGGTGTTGAGACTTCCTGGAAGACTCCTGGGTCCTGCAGTAGAGGATTGTTGATGTTTGTTCAATTTAAAGTTGTCTATTTCTTCTGGTCTTTTGAAAGGAGCATTTAATGCTTAATATTTTTTCACTCAGATTTTTTTCTTCCACTTTTGAATTTCAAGTATCTTCTTTGTTATTGTTTTCTTTTTATGTATTTACATCTGATAAATCTGAACAACTAATTTCAAGATAGCATCTTATGTAATATAGCAACCATTACTGAATTTGTATTAATATGTTTTTTCTTCTACCATTATTTTATATTCTTTAAAAATAAAAAAAAGTTTTTATATTTTAATAATTTTATTGAGAAAGAAGTAGCAATGAGATAGTTTCAAAACAGGTTAGTAGTATAGTTACAATAATTAATACATTGCATGTTGTCTTTTTAGTAATTATTCCTAGTACAGGAGGCAGACATGATATCTTCTCTAAACACTGTTAGTTGAAAACTTTCCTCTCAATGAACTAAGAGAAAGTATCTGTATATTTATGCTATTTTGTATGTACAGATATATATTTTTTCCACTACAAAATTGTCCGTTTATATCATTTTTTGTATTTAGTCTTATCAGAGATGTGTATTACATTGCCATTCACATATTGTAGGTGCAGGAATTCAGCAGAGTAATCCAATATAGTCTACTAGTCCATTATAGTAGTGAGTTATCTGTAGGATTGGCAATGTCAGAGGTTGTTGACTTGAGCCTTTTACAGCCCAGCATATTAATATGGCTTTACTTTTTATACCTCAGCTTTGTACTTTTCTGCTGGATGGTTAAGACCAAGATAAAGCCAGACCTATATAATAAAAAAGGTAACTTTTGTATCTGACAAGGTCAGTGAAACCCCCTCAGAACTTATCCTGAAATCCTGTACCACAGTTTCTAGATCTTTTGTCAGTGTCAGCCATGTGAATGAGTCACAGCCATTACTTGAACAATTTGCTCTCTGTGAAAGCCTGAGAGAATGTGTTTTCTCCATGTGACTCTCCTTAGGCACACTGTACATCATTGATCACTTTCCTCTGTGGCCCCATTATCTCCTTGATCAGAAAATTTGGGACACAACCAAGTTATATGTTGTTACAGTGCAGGTTCTCTTATGTCCTGAGTCCTCACTGACCTTGAAGGGTTAGAGCCAAAATGTTGGCTGTCCTTGTAGCCCTTCTTTTTCTCCAATTTTTGGTCTGTAAACTTAAATTGTTAGCCCTCCAGAAGGGAAGCTTAATGATATTATTACCCTATAACATAGGCAGTTGTGCTTAATCTCACAATCTATCTGAATATAAAACATCTTAGACAAAACATGGAACCGGTAAAAAAGAAAAAGATTTTTAAAAAGTTGCATCCCAAGTGTTTGATGAATGGAATAGTGACGAGGAGCACAAAATAGCCTTTCATTCTCATGTAGGATATTGAATCTCTAGAAAGAGCAAAAGGAGGCCTGATAATAGTTATCCATGATCATTTATGAAAATTGCATGTACAGTTCAATAGTTGAGCTAAGTAAAGCTAAAAGGGTTCTGCAGCAAAACAAATTGAAACGCATTTTTACAAGAGTCTGTGATTGTTAGATGACGGTCAGGAAAAGAGGGAACTGAGATAGATTTGATCTTGACCAAACAGTGCACACTTCGGATTCATCCTGTAGGAAAGGGGGTAGAGCATTCCAGCAGTGGAATAGCAGGGCTTTCCATTTCTGTTTCTTTCCTTGCGACATGATTTGTTCCCATTTGCTCATGCTATTCTAGTGATGCCACACTGCACTTGTGTTAATTAACAGGCATACAGAACAATTGCATGCCTGCCTCCTGACGAGAGTCCAAAACGTAAACCAAAGAGATGCAAGCCAGTAAGAGATATAAATTGCTGGCTCCTTAACCAGTGTTGTCAGTATGTGGCTGAGGTTGAAGAAAAGTCATTATTCTATTACTGAGCTTCTGGGATCAATTAATTCAATATTTCACAGGCAGCTAGACAAAAGACAGAAGGGAACCTGCAATTAATTAAGCATCTATTCTTTTCAAAGATCACTTCTGAAGTGGAGTATCTGAGCTAAATAAGCTGAAAGGAAATTGTAATAAAAAAAGAAAATGTGCTGTGATAAAGCACGTGATCACTAGTTAATTGGAAACTTGATCTGCACTAGAAAATTGAGGTAGAATGCAAAAGTCTACTCAGAAAAGTCAACCTCATGTTTTCCAATTGTAGATTAGGTGTCTAAGGCCAGGCTTTCTAACTTGGTGATAGCATTACTTCACACTGGAAAATTTGAGGATGGGACACAGCATCAGTTTAGTCATCTGCAGTGTGAAATCTTTCAGTTTAGTTCCACACTCAACTGTGTGTGCATTTCACATGGTGCTAATGGATGGCACATTCCAATGTGGCTTTCAAATTTTCAATATCCTCTGTCAGAGAGGCAAGCCAATCCATCAGAAATCTTCTAACTATCTTTGGGAAAAATATATTTTTGTGGTTTCATTTAACTTTTCTTGTCCAGATGCAGCCAAAGTAAGATGAGAAACAAAGGGCTGCCCAGATAGCTCAGTAGAATAAAGCACCTGTGCTTTAAAGCACAAGGGCCAGGGTTCAATGCCAACCTGCTCTGCTGGTTCCACCCCCGGGGCACACTGAGACATCAAGTGAGACTGGGCATGGTGGTGTGTGCCTGTATTCCCAGTGCTTGGCAGGCTGAAAGACAGGAAGGATCACTACAAGTCTGACCTGTGAGACCCTATAGACCCTGTACTAAATACATCAAAAGAAAAGAAAAACATGAGAAACCAATCACTAATGAAATGATAAGAGAAAAATTGAGAGAAATATCAACTATAAAACCCACTTGAATCCGTTTCCTGAAATTCCAAAGCTGTTCTTTCATCCATTGCCTTAGTATGGCCCTTGAGAGTCCTCAGGTCTACGTGTGTGATTTCATGGTGTCCTCATAACAAGCAATGAGAGTATGCGATGCCTTTAACTGGGTAACTTTCAGTCAAAGGAAGGGGAAAGACATGCTAAAATGATATAATAATATGATATAATGCATAGAATACTTTACACACACACACCACACAAAATAGCTAAAACCTAGGAAGAGATAGCCAGAAGGAATATGTCATCTATTGTTAGCAAGAAAATACAGAGATTTTTTTCTTTATTTTTTCTTCTTTTGGTGGTACCAGGGATTGAACTCGTGACCTTGCACTTGCCAGGCAGATGCTTATGCCACTGTCAAGGACTGTTGAATCATATAGGGCATCATTCTCAGTTATTTCAATGAAATAAGATAGCATTAGTTTATAGGTTTACATGTTTTATCCTTTTTGTGGGGGAAAAGGTCTCACTGAACAGTTTGGACTTACAGTGATTCTCTTGTCTCAGCCTCTCTACCACTGGTACTATAGGCATACACTACTGTGCCTGATTTTGGTGGACAGCACAGCATGTCAAGGTTCTAGGGCCAGCACAGCATGTTGCACCAAAGATTGAACCTGGTCTTTGCACTTTCCAGGAAGGCACTTAGACTGCTGAGCTATCTCTCCATCCCCTATAGTTTTACATTTGGATGTATATCTTTATTGGAATGTGACAGTCTGCTTGTTATTTAGATATGCAGTTGTAAAGCTCATGTGAAATATCTGAGAAAATTTTAAAGACTTAGAAATCACCAGTTTAGTTTTTCAGTATGTAAAAGTTAGATTATTTAATAAACAATAGATAAAAAAGCAGCATCATTGGCCTTTTTTTTTATGTACGGCTCCTTCTGATAAAAGTTATTAGCTCTGTGACCTGTGCTGTTCGATGAGGAGCTTCTTCTATACTTCCTCTAATGCAAGCTTATGTGTTCCTTTGCCAGATAAGATATAATAATATGGTATTGTGATACCATATTATAAAAGCGAAAGCAGAGAAAGAGAAGAGAAACACCAATATTGATGGATCAGGCCCAATAAAGTAATAACTCAAGGCACAGAGGTGTTGGGGATAGAGGAGAAGGAAGAAAGATGAAGAGGAAGTCCTGGAAACCAATTCCGAGTCAAATTAAGAAGTAAGTATCCAATGAATGGGCAAAATTTCCAAGTGTTCAAGCCTGGAAAAATGCATGTGCATGAGTGAATTCACATGGACCCACAGACATGAAGTGAAGGAGAATGAGTATCATACTAGATGTAGCTGTTGGGATCAATGAAAATAAGTAGCAAGAATAGTGAACAACATTAATACAAAATAATGAAGACACAGAAAGAATAGATAATCTAAGGCTGATTATAAATGTTATGGAAACATAAAAGAAAGAACAAGACTGTGATTTTGCAAAGGCTGTATCATAATGTGTTATAAACCAACACTCATGGTTAACATTCTATATTCACACATAGGTAAAAATAGAGACAAAACTGAGAATCCCAAGACAGAGGCTCAAGTATATGGTCACTTGTCTAAGGACAAAGGTAAGAAATATTACAGTGAGATAGAAAAACTATAGTGTTTTCAAAAGCTATACTAGGTCAATAGAATAACTACATGGATAGAATATAGCTGAATTTTAATTTCACACTAAGTGTAGAATTTGATTCTAGTAAGGATGTAGACATAAATCCGAAGCAATAAATAATAAAGCTTTAGAAGATATATTAAGGCACTAGCTTCATAAGACTAAAATTAAAATGGGTTTCCTATAGAAGACTATTTCAAATTGAATAACTCTAGGGTAGGGGCAGTAGCTCAGTGGTAGAATGCTTGCATAGCATGTTTGAAATCCCCATTGGTTGACTTCTTGCTATCCATTTTTTCCAGGGAGAGTTGGAATCTCAGCATTTTTTAAATTAATTTTATTGAGAAAGAAATAATAATGAGATAGTTTCAAAACAGGTTAATAGGGGACCAGGGAGATGGCTCAGAGGAATAAGCACTTCCCTGGCAAGTGCAAGGGCCTGAGTTCAATGCCCGTTCTGAAAAAAAAAAAAGCATGTTAATAGGACAGTTACAATAATTAATACATAATTGCATATTGTTGCCTTCATAATGTTATTTATAGCACAAGATACACACATATCTTGTCCAAACACCATTAGTACAAATCTTTCTTCTTATTGAACTAAGAGAAAGTAGTTGTATATCTACACTCTTTTGTAGAATATATATATATAATGCTCCCTTATTTATATCCCCCTTTTCTGTTTAGTTTGTCAGAGATGGCTATTCCACTGCCATTCAAATATTGTAGGTACATGAATTCAGCAAAATAATCCAATGTAGTCAAGTAGTCCATAATAATAGAGGGTTATGACACAAGAAAACCTGTACTGTAACATCCTGTAACTCAGTGGTGTCCCAAATATTCAAGGAGATTATGGGGCCACAGAGAAAAGTGATCGATGATGGAGTATGCCTAAGGAGAGCCACTTAGAGAGAAAACGGTCTCTCAGGCTTTCGCAGAGAGAAAATTGGTCAAGCAATGGCCGTGACTCATCCACATGGCTGATACTGACAATGGATATACAAACCATGGAACATGGTTTTAGGGTAAATCCTGAGGGGTTTGACTGACCTTGTCAGGTACAAAAGTTACATTTTTTTTTATATAGGGCTTGCTATATTGTGGTCTTAACCATCCAACATAAAAATATGAACATGAAGTATAAAAAGTAAAGCCATATTAATATGCTGAACTGTAAAATGCTAATGTCAACAACTTCTAACATTGTCAATTCCACAGATAATCTCAGCATTGCTTAAATTTGCATCTCTCAAATGACCAGTGGTGCTGAACAGTTTTTTCATGAATTAATTTACCATTTGTCCTTCATCTGAGAACTACCTTCTCATTTTAGATGCTCATTTTTGGATTGGTTCTTTGGATTTTTTTTCTTCAATTCCTTATATGTTCTATACATTAGTCCTTTGTCTGGAGAAAAACTGGCTAAGATTTTTCCCCCACTTTATGGGTTCTCTTTTCAGTCTGTAGGTAATTTCTTTGCTTATGCAAAAGCGTTTTCATAAGATGTGATCCCAGATGATTCTTTGTGGTATTTCCCATGCAGTCTGGGTTTTGTTCGTGCAGTCTTTGCCTTCATCTTTGTCTTCAAGAGTGCTCCTACTCCCTCTCCCAGCAGATTTAGTGCTTCTGCTTTAGTATTTAAATCTTGTGCTCTGGACAAAGGTTGGGGAATGCTGATGCCCTTGTCATGCCACAGGCCAAGGTGTCTTGTCTGCATGTGCCACAGGGCAGGGGCTGCTTCTGGTCCTAGGCAGCTAGGGCTAACAGTGCCTTGGGGCATTCACTGGTTCCAAGTCTGGATCCCACCTCCCACTTCTCAGCCTTAGCAGAACACCAGTCTCCTTTAGAAATTCCTTTCAACTTGCTGTCCAAATTGCAGCTGTTGCTTGTGACTAACTAGGCATGGTCCTTCCCTCCTTACACTTCTAGATGTTGACCCTCAAAGACCCCAAGATTTTTATGTTACTGAGGATTCAGCCTATAGCACTGAGATAAAATGAGTCCCAATGCCAGCTGCTGTTCAGTGCAGATGAGTGTATGGCCCTGACACCCTTGCTCACTCACCAACCCATGGCTGAGGGATACGCTGTGCAGGAAGGTGAGTGGTGTTCTTACTAATGCCTCCACCTGAAAAAGGCACCCTGTGTCCAGGGTAGGCATCGGCCTATGGGTTAAGAGAAGGACAGTTGCACCATGTTTCCAGTCTGCCATTCTGAATATTTCCCCTGAAGCAGGGAATCCCAGTTTCACCTTCTCCTCTGTGAATTCCATGTGATCTTGTGTGGTTTAGGGGCCCTTAGATTTCTCTCCAGGCTGTCATTTCCAGACTCAGGTGCTTTGTTCTGGAGAAGCTGAATAGCAGACACTCAGCACTCTGTCATTTTTTTTTATTCCAGGAGATTTTCTTCTAGAAATTGCAAATTAAAGTCACAATGAAATACCTTTACAGTATCACGAGGAGTGCTAAATACAGCTTCTCTAACAGTAATGGAGCACCCATCTCTAACAAAATAAATCAAACAACTGAGATATAAGTAAAGGACTGTTTTATGGTGAAAAAATTATATATATATAATATATATAATATATATATATTATATATATATATGCATATACAAGATAGTTAGGATAGTTATACAGTTACTTTCTCTTAGTTCAATGAGAAGAAAGGTTTGTTCAATAGACATGACTAGGTAAAGAACACAGGAGGAAAACCTGCCAAACAGTGAACACATGTATCTCAAGCAAAAGAGGAGACATGGTGCATGTAGAGGCAGAGGTGAGGCCCCAAGATCTGTGTATGCCTGATGCATTTTGGTTGGCAGCCAGTGAACACAGAACAGGGCTTTCATTCATTTCTGAGCATCCTAATTCAACACCTATTTCCGTGCACAACCGCATGCCAATGCTTATACCTAACTCTGGAGATGGAAGAATGCACAATCAAGGTGAATGCTGCTTTTAAAAACTCATGTGCTCCCTATAAGACATTTTAAAATATTGCAGTGAATAAATAAATATAAAAGAAATTTGAGGTTTGGAAATCTGATTGATAGGCTTTTGCCTTGCATTTATTGTATATGATTATCACCACTGGCTCTATTAAACCACAAGTAAATGTCGAATTTTCCCCACCCAATATAGATTTTGAAATTCCTATTTTTCCCTTAGAGTTATAAGATATATGTTGACACAATTTTTCACATTCAGTTTGGTTTCATTCTTTGTGCTATCTTCAAAATATAAAACATTACGATTTCTCTTTTGAAGAAAATGAAAACAAAAATCCAATCTAAACTAAACATTAGACAGTAGCTCTTGGTATTCATTTCTCTTCCATAGAAATCTCAATTTTCAGATGAAAGAATATGAAGTCATGCCTCAGGCATACAAATATGGGTAATTACAACAAAGGCCCAGCCATCGTTTTTTTTTCATGTTACATTTGTGCCTATTCATCTGTAAAAAAAGACACATATTCGTATAGTTTTTAAGCTCAATGATTATTTAACAGCCCCTTCCAAATGTTTTTCCAGGGAGTAATGTGTTAACATGTGTATGTGGATACATTAAAATAGGAACAATAATCAATAGAAGTCTTGCTTAGAGGTTTAATAAATATACAATGAGGGTTTACTAATTATCTTCATTATGTGTTTTGATTTACAAACTACCATATTACCTTATATCCATCATTATTGAATTATTGAATTGGCCATCTGACACTGAACACCAGGCATTTTATCTGTTTTTTATACATGCACACACTGCTCACTTTGCAGCACATATACATATGTACACACACATGCATACAGAAACACACAGAGGTCTATCATTGAAAGAGGAAAGAAGACTGGACCCATGGTAAAAGAGAACAGGTACAGACAACATTAGAGCCCATAACTTTCAATGAATGAACTATTGTTTTCTACTACCCCATCTAGTAAAATTCTTTCACCAGTAGCATCTTTTTTGAGAAGCAGACTCTGATACAGTTTGATGTACAGGTCATTTATGGGACACATACTTTGGTTTAATACATTTAATAAAGACAAGGCCTTTATATCACAAAACTAGGACTGGACAGAGAAAAAAAGTGAGCCACCAGGAAGATCTGTAAAGTCTTTGGCCAATTCCATAAGAAATATAGGATTAAAACATGCTATCAGAAATGTCTCACATTGTACCAAATCATCAGGCATTTATACCCAACACTTGCTAGTCATGGCTTGTAGGTCACCAGAGAAGAATGTGTCCTTGAATGAGGTGATTGCTGTTGATTAAATCCTTACAGATGCTACGATGGAGGCTTTCTGCATCTCCACTGCCTGGTCAACAAGCACTCTTCCTAGAGAGCATATGGCCTTTCAGCACCCATTTTTGCAGGACTACCTAGGTCAATCCCATATTTTTCTGACCTTTAAAACTTTCTTAAAATATTATCAATAGCTTTCTGAATATTTGGAACTTGTCTACAGTGTGTCTCTGGAGTAAAAAATTCATGTAGAAATCCAAAGAAATGTGAAGTGAAATTGTTCAGGCTTTTTTCTTGAACATGTATCATGACCCAAAAGTGGCCAGAAGTCAAGGAAATGTTCACTTAAGAAGACACGCACACAAAAAAAATCTTTTTCAAATGCCTGAAGGGCCCATTTATTCTTAGGAGTATCCTAACTACTCTGAGGGCTTTAGAGAACTTATCTCCATGATCACACATTAGAGCATTCACTTTCCCTAAATGATCTATGGTAGAGCTAGTATTCGGGCATGATTAATTTCCTTCTTCCTAAATATTGTTTTATAATATTTTGGTTTCCAGTACCTCTTAATGCGCCATGCTTGCACATTTCCCTATGGAGTGCAATGACTTTTTTTCATACCACAGTCTAATTTATATCAACATAGCCATAGCAACCATCAGCTTTGCCATTATCACAACTAAAATTTCCATAGAACGTTATGTTCCAAGAGTTTAGGTGCACTACCTAATCTGGTCCTCACAATAACATTACTATATGATAAATACAGGAGAAAGACAACTTTCATTAGAAAAATCTGAGACCTTTGGAAACCTGGTAAGAGCAACTGGAAGACCTTTATTCCTACCATGTTAGGCACTTGTGACTTCACAGCCTACTCCCCTTTGCTTTTACTACAGTTGGGTAAAAACTTCATAGTGCTCGTTAGCTAATGTCATATCTTTGGTAGATGAATAATATAGAAATTATCAACCCTAGTAAGAGTTCCTTGTTGGGCTGCCAAAGATGCCTTTAATTTGCTTCACAGTTGGATTTTTTCTGCCCACTTATCTTTACCCTTTCTTGTGTTAATTTTGAAATTATGCTACTAATAACAAACTGGAACATAACAAACATCAAATCATTTACTACTAGAAAAAGATAAGAAAAATTATAACTAGTCAGCAGAATAATCAATGGAAAGAGACAGTCTTACAAGAGATGACCATCAGAAGCTTTTGACTACCAGAAGTAGTTATGTAAGAAGGCGTCTGGAAATATTTCACTTCATACTAGTTGGTGTCCTTGAAGACTGAGATTTCTTTACTACTTCATTCTTTTCATGCTAAACAGAACACATACTTTTCAACAAACACCTGTGCATTCTGAATATCTGTCTTATCTCTTTTTTCCCAGATCTTCTAGGCAGCTAAATTATCCCCAGGTTATACCATTTATAGTTCCTTGGTTTTTTTGGTTGTATGCAGTAGAAAACCATTGCTACTGTGCCCAAGACATAAGACACTTTGTATGAAAGACAGAAACATTTCTTTTTTGCCATAAGAAGTAAAAAAGGAGGGAGACTAGAATTACTAAGCATCTTGAATGTACCAGGAAGTAGGCTAGTTTTCCGCATGTATGATTATCACAAAAATGCGTTAGGTATGACTCCATGAAGATGAATTGTCATTCTTATTTTCAATCAAGACTAAAAGACTCTGAATCACACAATTAATAAAAAGACTAAATGATTCTAAATTCGTATCCTTTCATTCCTGAATGGATGATCCTTTGTTCTTCACAAATGTGAGGCAGAGGGTTCTAAATTCCCAATGCTCTACCTCTCTGGTCCTCCCTTTGCCATGTTTTACTTTCAGTTTAATAAATCCTTCACCATCAAATGTCTCAAAGAACCATGTCACTAAGTATTTGTTGTTTACAACTATTAATTCAGGGTGGTTTGAAATATTTTTTACCTCAGAGATCTCACAGTTAAAGAGTAATGAACAATACCTCCAGCCCAAAGCCCTTGTTAGTAATTTTCTGTTAAATACAAAAACCTATAAGCATTTTTTAGTTTGGAAATTGCTGCTTTCCATTTTTAGTTTGGTTTTGTACTGCTTCCTACACTATGATTTTTGCCCCATTATTTCTTTACTCTCCTTCTAAGAGCACAATTTCAGCTATGCTAAACTGTCTCCACATACCTTTTTCAGTATGTTTTGTTCAGTGTTACGGTATTTTAATTTATTTCTATTTTAGGCTACTTCTTCTGACCCTTCTTCCAATTCTCTAATCCATCAATATATAATTTAACTTAATTTGGCATATTATTGTTGGTAGTTCTTGAGTTTCTATATTGCTTATTTTTATACAAACACATTTTTGTGAGAATTCAACTTGTCACTTAATATCTTGATTATATTAGCTACTTATTTTGAATTCATAGCCAATATCTGGATTACTCATTGTTTCATTATATTCCCACATTCATTAGCAAATTGTTAGTACTGATTAAATCATGGCTTAACATCTCTACCATCATTCAGTTTAGTCATCCAGCAAGAAAGAAACAAATAGGAAATTTCAGCAGTAAGAAATGAACAAAAGATTGGAACTGAAGACCTTAGTGCATGCTTTTTGCCCATTAACTAGATAACTAGAACTATCTACACAGGGTTTTTATTATTTTTACTTAAGGATGTCTCTTTTTTGTAATGAAAAACGTGTTTTTAGAAAGCCTGGTCTTTTTCAATACGGCTTTAAAGGTTTTTAAATTGTTTCATATCTAGTCGAGATTTTTTAAGACTTCATTTTTAATTTTTAATAAAATTTTACAACTTGATTATTTCAAAAGACTGGACAAAGTGCAAGTGCCTGTTCCTAAAGGTCTTAAATAATAATATAATAATAATGATAATAATAATAATAATAATAACAAATAAAACATTGCCCGGGAAGTTATTTGTTTTTATAAAATTTTCAGTGTATGAATTTTCAACCAGTTTTTTTTCCTTGTACATGAAAAGTAAACCACAGAGGCTCTTTGGAGCTTTAGGTCATGTCAACTATCTTCAGATATTTGCTTCTCTTTCTAGCAGGCATTGTGAGTGGGGCCACCCTGGGGTCATCATAATAGAATTAGAGACTGAGTTGACTTACTCTTTTGTGAGAGTTAATCTTCTAGTTTTTTCGTGATTGTTAAAGGCAGGTCACAACTGAAAATGCCAAACACTTCCTTGGGACCACAATCTACATGAACGTTTAACTACAAATTGAAAAACACCATGAAACTTCCAAAAGTTCTGCTCAGAGGTTTAGCTTTCCATTTGGAGTTTTTAGTGTCCAATGCATCAAACAGGAAACTATGTTGAATGCTACCTCCCCTTCTCTGTATTCCTCTTTTCTTTGGAATCTTTGTCACTTGAGTGATATTGTCTTAGTAATGTTTCAGAATCCTTAAACATATTTTTGTCTATGCTTTTCACAGTACCATTGGAAAACTTTATTTCCAAGAACATTGTTGGATAGACATCTTCATGAATAAACCTAAATCTATTTTATACTGAAGGAATAAATCAATACAACACAATGGACAAAGGTGCATTTTCTGGTGTTAGACAGACAAAGATTTAAATACAACAGCTGCTTTGATTAATTGCATCATAGGTCCAATAGCTTGACCTATCTGGGCCTGATACACAACCTGCAAAGTAGGGAAATTAAGGTCGTGTTATACAGATGAAGTGGAACAGTGCATGCAGAATGCTCTAGGTTCTAGGTGGGATGCAATTAGTGCTCAAAAACATAAGTTCAAATTACAAGTTTTTCAATCATATTGTTTCTTTATGATTCTATCACTTTTTCTATCATAAAAGATAGGCAAAATTTAATCTTCCTATGCAACGTTCCATCTTAACTCTATAAATATGCTCCAATATGAAGATGAAAGTAGACCATCTATACTCACTTTCAATTAGAAATCGAGTTTTAGTTCATTTAAGTGATTTCACCACACACTAATGAAGGACAGATCTGAAATTTATATGCTAGTTCCTCTGAACACAAATTTTTAATTATTTTATCAAGTTAGGTTTATACAGTTGATTGATTCTTTGGTCATATTTGGTTCTTTGATCATATTTAGATTTAAAAATTGAAAGTTATTTAAATTTATGTTGTAATCTTATAAGCAGGAAATCAAAAATTCAGAAGGGGAAACAAAAGTTCTACTTTAGTTCACATCATAAAGATAGAGACAGAACAAAGTCTCAAGTTTTTCTCTTTTTTATTTTTTGAAGAACAAACAGCAATGAGACAGTTCAAATCAAATTTTCAGGACAGATTCAATAATTAATACATTGCATATTGTTTTTGTAGTAGTTTTTTGTCATACAAGGCACAGTCTTGATATTCTACTTATAAATAGCATTAGAGCAGATGTTTCTAATCAATAATTAAAAGAATGTAACTGTATACTTATCTTATTTTTTAAAGATGAATTATAGTACAGTTTCAATAATTAATAATTTCTGCCTTGTTATCTTCCTAGTGCTTGTCCATAGTACAAGAAGTTGACAGAATATCCCATCCCAACACTATTAGTGCAAATCTTGCTTCTCAAAGAATTGTATAGAAGTACTGCATACTTCTCCTAACCATACTGTTTATACAAATACATATTGAAGTGGATGCCACCTGAACATGTACTCATAAGTGAAATAAACCAGACACACATGTGCAAATATCTTATAGTCTCCCTAGTATAAGTAATCAAAAGAAGAAATACAAATAGAAATGTACAAAAACAACTAAGAAGAATTTAGTCACACAGTTATGGCAAACTGAATGGCATATGCTGCAGGGTACTAATCAGCTTTTCTTCTGGATGGTTACCAACCTCAATTTGCAGGTCAAAAATTGGAGAAACACAAGGGCCACAAGGTCAGCCAACATTTTGGCCCTAGCCTTTCAAGGAGCAGTGAAGACTCAGTACATAGGTGAACCTGTACTGTAACATCATGAAACTCAGTTGTGTCCCAAATTTTCTGACCAAATAGATTCTGGAGCCACAGAGGAAGGTGATCGATGATCCATAGTGTGCCTGAGGAGAGTCACATGAAGAAAAAACTTTCTCTCAGACCCTCACAGAAAGCAAACTGGTCAAGCAATGTCCATGACTCATCCACATGGCTGACACAAACAGGATCTACAGAGTGAGGTACAGGATTATAAGATAAACCCTGAGGGGACTTAACTGACCTCATCAGATACAAAAGCTACATTCTTTGTTATATAGGTCTTGCTTCAGCTCGGTCTTAACCATTCAGCAGAAAAAATGAGGTATATAAAGTGGGGCCATAATAATAATAAGTTGAGTTATAAATGGCTATAGTCAACAACTTCTTCAGATAGCTCACTATTATTGTGGAATGCTGAACTGTGTTGGATTGTGTCACCAAGTTCAGGCATGTATAATGGTTTAATGACAATGGAGTACCCATCTTTGACAGGTTTAGACAAAAAAAAGGGGGACACAGAGGAAGAACCCTGATATGTTGATATATACAATACAGTTAGGATAAATATGTAGTGGTTCTGCATAATTGTATGACAGGCAAGATTTGCACTGATAGTGATTGGACAGGATATTATGTCAGCTTCTAGTACCATGGACAACCACTAGGAAGATAACAAGGTAGAAAGTATCAGTTATTGAAACTGTGCTATTATTCAGCTTTAAAAAAATAAGCATGCAGCTATGTAATTAATTGATGCACCTTGTATGACAACAAACCATTACAAAAACAATTTGCAATGTATTAATTATTGATTTGAAACTGTCTCATTGCTATTTTTCTTCAATAAATAAAAGATCTTTTCTCACCTTTCACTAGCTGAGCCAGCGTCTTCAAGATCTGAAACTCTTCGCTTTCACTCATGATTGCTTATACTAGTGTAGACTCGTGATTGACATTTTAAGTTCTTCTGTATTTCTTTGACTCTGCTTTATGCAATCTATTTTTTTGTGTTGCTCATTCCAGGAATCCAACATATTTCTGCTCTCCTCTATTTTTTAATCAATGTCTTCTTTAGAGATAGCTATTATTTCTTTTACTGCAGAGTTTTTCCAAATTGGATTTCCTCTATATATTTCCAGAATTGATTCTCTACTTCAGATGCTATGATTTCAAAGAATTATTCTTTTTATTTCAGAAGTTATTTCTGTTTTGAATTCCTCTTTTCCTTTCTGCTGTTGTTTCTTTGCTTGTGATGCTGTTAATTCATACATTTCAGCTGGAGTAGTATTCTCTGCACTTTTTCTGGGTGGGCATTGTGTTTCCCCCATATACTTCTGGATTTGACTCATTACTTCAGATACCATGTATTCAAAAATTTTGTTTTTTATTTTAGTTGTTAATTCTGGTCTGAGTTCCTCTATCCCTTTCTGCTGTCATTTCTTTGCTTCTGCCTCTGTTAATTCATTCATTTTAGCTGAGCTAGTGTCCTCTGCACTTTTTGCTGGACTGGAGGTCTGAGATTGCCTTTTGCACCTTGTCTTTGTCATTTTGTGTAGCACTAACCTCTGACCTTTAATGTAGAGCTTTAGTGCAGTTATGACCTTAGCGAGTTATGAGATTCGGGTGCCAGTCTATTACATTTGAGCTTATCCCATTATGCCTGGCCTGGATCTAGCTGCTGTGTTCAGTTCATTTTTGCTGCAGCTCTTCTGGTACAACTGTCAGCCTGTGGTTCCCCTTGTTGTGTCCCTGGTCTAGGGAGCACTGGGAAGCGCAGAAGCTCTCCCACACACCACACACTCACCAGGCCGGGCAAGGGTGGTTTGTGTGGGGGGAGATTCAGAAAAATTCACACTCACTCGGCAGGCTTGGGGGCAGCGGCTCTGGGGAGTTGCCTGGAAATTCGGTCTGGGGTGTCTCAGGCCAAACAGTAGCTCACTTGGAGGTCTTGGGGTAGGGGCTCCGGATGATGCAGAGTGCTCAGAGGGAAGCCAAAGGCTCTCCCACACACTCACCCAACCGGGCTCAAGTGGATCTGGTTGAGAGAGATTAGGAAAAATTCCCACTCGCTCGGTGTGCTTGGGGGCTTGGGCTTGGAGGAGTTGCCAGGCAAGTAGGTCTGGGTCAAGTTTTTCTCTGCTCAGAATGTTCCTTCTATCTTGAAAATTTCTGCAAATATTTGCCTACCAATGACTGTGATATTAATCTGGAAATATTAAAAAAAAAACAACAATACATTCTCCAAATCCAGAAAGTAGTGACAGAAAAGTTGTCTTATTCCTGTTGATAATGTCCTATTATTACATTATGCTAAATTAAGCATTTTATCATAAAATTTAAGACAACATCATCTGCCCAGCCAGAAAGTACAGTGAAAATAAATGTTTATGATGTGTTACATTCAAATACTGCTTTCTTGTGTGTAGTTTGGTCTATTATAAATCAATTGAAGTAATACTAACTTGTCAACAGCCTTCGAATGGTTTTGGTTTTATTGTTGTTTCCTTAATTTCATGGATTATGTAGTAACAATCTATGGGAGAAATGACCACACTATTTTATTAGAAATATCAACTGGAAATGATCTGTTCAGACTTCCCTTTGGGTATTTAGATGTTAAAATAATATCCTGGTCTATGCTGAATTTGCCGTCATCATTTGTTGAGAAAGCAGACACTGAACGCCAGAAATCCCAAAGGGAGGACTTCTTCACAGGCTCTCCTGGAGAATAATTCTGAGCTTCCATGAAGCTTTGTGTCGAGCCAGCCTGGATGTCCACAGGAACCTTGAGGACAAAGTTCTTGAAGAGCCCTTTCCCCAAATTCTCACATGCCATTTCATGTCTTTTATCTGAGAGTTTGGTCCTCACTCTATCTCCATCTTCTGTCTTAGAACCCATTTATTTTTTCCTTCTCTTCCCTTAGTCAAATTCCTTTTTCTTTCTTTTTGTAATTTCATGTATTTGGTACAGGGTCTCCCTACACAGCTCAGACTTGTAGCAATCCTCCTGTCTTCAACCTCCCCAGCGCCGGGATTATAGGTGTGCACCACTATGCCCACACAATGTTGCTGGCTCAGCATGTCCAAGGGCAGGCCTGTCATAGCATGTGGTACCAGGGATCAAGCTCCTACCAATGGGCTTGCAAAAGTAGATGCTTAGTCTGCTGATCTCTCTCTCTGGTCCTCAAATACCTTTTCCTAAGCACCTTCGCCTCTGAGTGAATTATTTCTTATTACTCCCGCTGAATAAACCCTTTTTCTGTTGAATAACCTTCTTTCCTCTGTTTCTTTCCTCGTTTTTATTTTTCCTCTATTCTGGGAATGAACTAAGGCCATCTTGACCAGTGATTTTCCACCTCTCTTCTCTTCCTTGTTTGCCTCAGCTTTAATTCTCAGATTACATTGTGCAAAGTTTTTATTTTCTGTGCTTGTATCTTCTCCAAGATGTATTGTGTTTCTAGGCTTTATCTAAGTTTCCAGACATTCTTTAACTAAAAGAAGCACAACTCCATGTTACTTATCACATGCATCAAACAAGGATCAGGCTGGATCATCCAGTTCATCCCTGGGTGGAGAGGTAAAGTATTCCTTCAAAACAAGATAGATTTCTATACAAGGGGAACAGAGGCAGCAAGTCTTATTTATACAGGTGGAAAAACTCTTCTCTTTGGTAGAGTTCGACATTTGGGGTTTTTGGTGGTGATGTTGTTTTTATTTTATTTTATTTTGTTTTATTTTGAAGAGTAAAAAGAGAAAGAAAAACAAATAGAAAAAAAGACAAAAACAGAGTAACATACAACAATGCATATGTTACAGATTTTTGAAAGAGGAATAGCTAATGAACAATGGTTGTTATATTATCTATTTTTATCATCACATCTGTTGCTCAGATTAACAGATATAGCTATGCAAGGTTGGAAAAATAATTGAATACTGGTACTTGCTCTCAAGAAATATTAATTTTCCTTGTCTTTTTTCATGTTAATTTATTTCAAAGATAGTACAATAATTGATAAGATAGAAATGATACATATTTAGAAGACCAATATATGAGGCAAACTCAAAGCCTTTATAGGTTAAGTGGATGTAATTAGAGGCTATAACCATAAGTGAAATAAATCAGACCCACATGTGTAAATATTATATTGCCTTCCTAGTATAAGAAGCTGAAAGAAGAAATAAAACCTGAAAAGTATAATAGATATAATAAAATGAAAAATAACCTGAATTTAAGTGTCAAACAATGAAGATGAAAGAAAAAAAAGATAGGAAAAAAGGAAGGAAGGAAAGCATGCAAGTATATTTACAGAGTGGCTGAAATGATTATACTCATCATTTCCATTGGATTTTTTAAAATAGCAGTTAATGTGTAGAATTTTCATCTTTACTAACTCTGTATGCTGATATCTGTGATGTGAGGAACTACAACGAAAGCAGCAATGAGTTAGGCATTCAGAGCGCATGGTTCTTCTCAAATTCCCACCACTCATCTTTCTGCATCCAGAAAACTGGGACTTATACCATATCAAAAAGTAAATGGTAGTTTCTAAGCTATCATTTTCACAAACAGTAAACACACTGAGCAATTGTAACCTATGCATCCTACAAGAAACAGATATTACTTTTGGTTTTTACTTATCCTATAAGATGCAAATTTATCAAGATAACAGCTGACAGAAGCATGTACCAAAATGCTAGAAAATAATTAAGTTATAATCTTCAATCTCTGTTTTTGAAAAAAAAAACTTATTTGGCTATAAGTCCTATTTCATATAATACACTGATTTAAAATGTGAACGTTGATAGTTTTAATACATTCACAAAGTTTTACAATATCGCCATGATCAATACTGGAACATCTTCTTCACATCATAGAGTCCCTATATCTATCAGTGATCTCTCTCTATTTCCCAACCCATGAAAATTCCCTTGCAGAAGTTCTATAATAATCTTTCCATGTGTCAAATCTGTTCACTTATTATAAAACCACAGTTCAATGCCTGGAACCAGGCATTGAACTCAGGCTCTTGGGCTTGCCAGGCAAGCACTTATTCTACTGAGCTATCTTTCTTGCCCTCAGCATGACTACTGATGACCTTAACACAGCTCCAGTGTTAGAGCTCAGCCTAGGATTCAGGTCTTCTAATTCCAAGTTCAAGATTCTTCCCATGATCACAATGCCTACATTGGCCTAAGCTGTCAAAGGTTCAGACAATGGCTTTGATCCTAAATTCAACCCAAGATTTCTCCTGACATGCTTATTGATGCCTGACAGTAATTGATTCAAATACCACACCTTTATTAATGCAAATAGAAAAGAACCAAACTGCACCCAATTGTACCTTCAGTTATACCTGGGCTTTCTAGGAAAAGTTAGAGGCTTCTGTTTGGAAAGGGAAAAGCAAATAACTAGACATCCAAACAGGCCTATGGCTCATGTCTGACTTCTCCACTAATGAAGGTCTTCTCTATGGAACTGTGAACAGAAATATTTTCAGAAATCTGGGCTTCACTGATAGTATTTGGTGCTCCAGTGACTCTAACTTGGTGAACAAACAGTTTTCTTTGGTCTTCCTTGATGGCTTTCAAATTCTACATGTCTGAAGCCATACAAGCACAGTTACAAAGGAATGCATATAGGGAAGATGTAGATTCTAGGATCTTGCTGGGGAACAGGGTATATCTACATCGAGCAACAGGGCAAAACTGTCTTTCCACTCAAGTAACAGTAACTGAAGATTACTTCATTATTTTTAAAAAGCCAAATTGGGCAAGTTTCCTTGAAAACATCTTGCCTGAGAACAAAAAAAAAAAACAGCTTTGGTATATTAAAACATGAAAAATCTATTTCAAAAATCATGACTTTGAAAAACAAATGTTTCAACTATCTAAGTTAACTTACCCTTACCATCTATATAAGCTAATTACATTGTGCATCACAGAGCTATTCTGTTCTGGAAATGGGTAGCAAAATATATGTACTTACCATTGTGCCTGGACCATATCAAATAACCAATATGAAAAGTAGCAACATATGAAATCATGCATCAAAAAGAAGGGCTCCATTTTATTTCTTTATTATAAAAAATAAACTAAAGTTTCTTGGTTAAAATGCTTCCCTTAAGAGTCAGCTCTGATGTGGAAGACTTCAGGGTGGAGCTCTACGATAGCAAAATCCCAACATCTACATAAGTCAGCAGTGATAAACATCTTGGAGCAAGTAACTTGTGGACCTTAGCTTCTACATTTGATAAATGAGTTTAAATCTATATTCCCCTACACTAGTGTATGAAATGAATGAAGCTGGAAATTGATCACACATGTAGGGGAACAAGAAAGGCAGGACGGAGCACAAAGAAGGCTTGTGGCCTTTTCACAAGGACAGGCTGTTTCAGTCCAGAGAACATCAAATCCCAAGACAATGCAAGGGATCTGTTGCTGAGAAAAATGATGTCACATGACAGTGACCTGTCTGATATATAAGCAAATGCCCTATGGTAGTTGAGCTGTTCTCTTTCCTTCTATATGAAAAGAGAGGGCTCCATATGACCTCAGATTTTTGTCTCTCATCTTATTTTTCTTATCCTTTCATTCTCCCTGCCCCCCAGGAACTTGGAGAGCTACGTGAGATGTGGCACACTAGTAAGGATATGAAATTTCCTATCAAGTTTAGAATATTGGATGCAAGGGTTAGAGCAAGGATAAGATACATCAACTGCAAAACTATCCAAAAGAAAAGAGAAAAACATATCCAGAGGGAAAGTCATGATCAAAGAATATAAACAATGCTATCAAAGAGTATCTGAAAAAAATTCTTCAAAAATAGATGCATTTGATGTCCTGATGAGTTCTCTCTTATATGTAAGAAATGAACTGCTGTGGTCATTAAACTAACTGTTACAAGAACTCTAACATGCCTGTTTCTCTCACAGACTTATTCTGAAATTCAAATGAGATAATCTGTGTGATGACAATTTGAATGTCAGCAGTGTAATTATAACTATTTTATGAGAACATTTTCTTTTATTCCAGAAAAAATGTCTTTACATTTTTAAAATCTTTTAGAAGATTAACCAGGTTTCAGAGGTAAAGCCATTAACACTTTAAAATTAACATAAAGGCAGATTTGTTATTTATTATATGGCTTTTGGTCAGCAAATCTGAGGACAGGGAGAGAATGCTTTACAGGTAAGTATTCCACAACACAGATGCGTGACCTTAGGCATACAGTGCAAACTCATCCAAACTTAGCTGTATCATCTTCACAAAACTGGGATAATTATTCCTACATACCTTAGTAAGGCTACTTTGTGAGGATCATATTAAAGCCTATAATATGGAAGCACTTGTTCAATAGAAATGTGCCCTGCAAAAGCAATAATAAATAGAATTTAAAGCTTAAGCCTTTCCACATTTTACTAGTCTTGAAATGCCTACAAATGTTTTGTATAACATCACACCCTTTTTCAAAAATCTGTCACATGGCCAATCCTATATTCAGAAACATACATACACAAGCACATACACACATGTGCACACAAACATACACAACTTGCATCATAAACTGAACATAAAATGAGCAAGCTAATGAAGTATGTGGGTTGATTGTCTCTGATCAATTTGATCCATTGCTTGGAAGTTCATAGAGAAACTTTGTGATTTCCCTAGCAATTAATAACTGCTGGGAGCAGACCTAGAATGGTGCACTGTAACCCCCGAAGGTGGCGGTGTGACTGGATGACCACTCTGCCTAATGCAACGACTGTGCTGAAAGTCACTGAGCTGGTATCAAAGTGAAATCACAAGGATTGCGTCTTTCTCTATTATCTTTTTTACTTCATATTAAGAAGAGGCTCTCCTCAGTTGACATTCTGTCGTAGGAGGAAGACAAATGACATCCTAAGGCTCACAGCCAAAAGTATGATTGGAACATTGATACTGACTATGTCTCCTGGTGCTGCCATGCCCAAATTACACAGTTCTCAACTCTTTTGGTGTACAGATATGTTTTTCAGGGAAACCCAACTTGCCATCTTGGCTCATTCTTCATAAATGCTTTGGCAACACTTCACTCTACTTTGCCTCCATTACTTCTCCCATGTTATCAACAATAAAAAATTACAGTGACTTTTCCTTAAGTTTAATCAGGGCAGTATTTTTCTATTTTAATTGGCTTGAATGACATGAGCAAATTTAGAACCAGACATAGAATAGAAGTATGTGTTTATTTAAGAGATCAGAGCTTAAGTTATTTTTATTATGTATTTAAAGTTTCAAAACTAATGCAAGCATGTAAATTCATAAAATATAAAAAGTAAAAGAAACAAAGGAAGCTTTCCATACTTCGTAAGTGATTAAGATACAAGAAGGGTTCAATTTCTGATAGTGAAAGAAGAAAGACATAAGAAATGACAATTGGAATATGAAGCAAAAATAACACATAATTGGAATTAGAATTAGAAAAAGAAAAGAAAAGGTCTTCAAAGATCAGGTCAATTGTAGTGACAGTGTGCACTCTGACCAATTAGTGTAAAAGGAATTTTAAAGCAAATTACTAGCTAGATTTTTCTAAACAACAAGTAATAAGGAATTACAATGCTGCATAATGCCTAACAGAATAAAGTTAAGCAGAGGTTGGTTATTTCTTGTCAGGCTTCTACAGAAATTGTCCAAACAGAAGCAAATATTTCTTAGTAAATGAGTCCAATTTTTATTGAGTAATTACCAAAGCTTATTTTATTTAGTTATTTAGAGAATATATGTTTCTTTAATTTAAATATGCACCTCCTTATAATGTCATATTTCTAGTGACTTACACAGCACAGGCCTCTTTTTATTTTCCTCTTATCATTTTACAGGCCGTGGTGGGCATGGGGATGCTAATTACCCTCCCAAATGTGGTTTCAGATTCTATGTCCGAAGTGAAAGCTCTGTTTTACTAAATGACTGATATGTTATAAATCAAGTTTTTGCCATATGTGAAATTGATCAAATAATATGCTTTTATTTTGTTTACATGTAAGATCAAAACATCCTTTCACCCTGTCTCCTTTTGTACTAAAAAACAATTGTGATCGCTAATAGAACTATCTTATGTTTTTTGTACCCATTTATTTGTGTTGATAGTTCAGCACCAAGGACAGTGACCCCAAGCATTGCACACTTTTATGTCAACAAATTATAGATACATAGTCCTCATTTATAAGAAAATTACAATATGGCTTCCAAGATCACAATAGTACATAAAAACATCTATAACTGCAATTCTATAAAATACAAAGGGCATAGAAGAAGAGAGAGAAATCCAGTTACTAGAGTTTTAGGCGAATATTGTCCTTCTCCTGAGAATGAAATTCTCCATTGTAAGATACAAGAATTAAATTGCACCTTGGATTCCTAATCAGATAAAATTTTAAAAAGCAAATTGAAATGACCAAGATAAAAGCTTAACCTTTTGTGTTGCTAAGAAAATATGTGAAAAATAACATCTAGCTATCACCATATTTCCTTTTGTAAGAGAAAATAGAATATTTTGACACCCACAAAGGACAAAACTATGAAATCAGAAAACGCTTTTTAAAATAGGACACCATGTTCTGTTGTTTGTTCATAAAAGCTTCTGAAAACTTGTTGTGTTATGCTACACCTAGTAATGGAAATGTAGTGAGGAAAAAATTGGCAAACAAGAGACAAGACCTAATCAAGATGCCATGAAGAAGAGGGACTGAAAACCTTGGTCACCAAAATACTGAATGACACATCCACTCATTTCCCCATGGACTATTGCATGAACCCTTCTCCAGAGCTAGACTTTGGAGACAACTACTCCACAGGATTGCAGCTCCCAAATTCCATGGTAAATGAAGCTCGTGATTTGGATTAAACATAAAGGAGAATAGAAAAGTACCAATATTTGTTAGGAAAATTTAAACCAATGTTTACATAAAAGAATCTAAAATATATATTGTTTTTATTTGTGTTTGTGAGAAATGAGATGAATACTTAAATCATCAGAAGACTTGGAATTCTTTTTTTTTTAATTAATGGGCAAAATGCTATTCTTTAGCAGACCCATAATTAATGTATTTTCTTCTCTCATAACCTCAAACCTGGAGATGCTATCCTAGGCCTCACAGAATGTCAACAGAAAGTGATGATATAATGTTTCCAGGAGGTAATAGCAAAGCAATTATTTCAATTTGCATAGTTGCTTTGCCTTGGAAGATATGCTTATAAAATTACTGCAGCAAATTTGTAGAGGTTTGTGCCAGGTATAAACAAGAAGATTGGTGAGTGTTCTGATTGCAATCATTGTTTACTCTAATGGGCATTTGTTGGACCATATAATAGAGGCCTTGGTGAGTGCATGTTCGGTTTCTTTACTAACAAGGAAGAAGTGCAAGCAAATAATATTTTATAGCTTTCACAGTTCCAACCCTTCAGCAATGAGCTAGGAAAGATGGAGTTGTTTTTCTTTTAATGTTTCTACCAAATCAGACCTATTGTACAGTGTGAATGGCTTAGGGATAAATGCAAATGGAAATACATTAAAATATGCTTAGGCCTACCTACCAGCCAGACTGGAACAGAGGGTAATGTAACTTGTAAGACTAGAAAGTATCTACATGGAACAAATCATATTAGCATTGAGTCACAGAAGAGATGACAAGATACCCAGTTGTCATGGAAAAGAACAAAAAGAGAATACAATAACAACACTTAAATAGAAGCATGTGGCAACTAAGGAAGCCATCAAAATTGATGAAGGGAACATGAAGACCTTCATTTCTCGGAGTGGCATGGGGAACATTTCCTGCCTACTCTCTGCTTCAGTTATCTCTCTGTGATACTTTCTGGGTAAAGAAAGCAGCCCTGGAATACATTCACAAATGCTCAGTAAGCAGTGGTTTCTGAGAGTAAAAATACTAAGGACAAATGGACCAGTTTTAGGACCATAGTTTTACATAGCTCAACTATGTTATTTAAGATCCCTGCCTAATTCTCTCCATTTGTGAAATGCAAGGAACAACAATAAAATATTATATTATTCTTGTGAGAATTATGTAGAATACATACATAAAGTTCTTAGCTCAATTATGAGCATACAATGTTATTCATGATCAATTTAGACTGGACTTTTCAACTTGAGTCCTCAACATACAGCAGCTACAGCCAAGATCAAGTATCTTTGGACTCCTTATCTTATCATCTGCTTGCATAAAATAAAAATACAGCAGCCTGATAGAAGGAGCAAATCCTTAGTGTTATCATCAGCAGTGAAAACTCACAGTCAGAATACTTTCCCTGTGTTTGTTATTGTGTGTCTCAAAATAAAAATGTAAGAGAATCTGCAAGTAGAAATAACACTGTGTCAGTCACTCTATTCTTTCCACTCTATTCCTTGTATTCTGCACTGTGAAGTAGAAGAGGTGTTAAAAGCCACAGAACTGGACAAGGCAGATGAAGGCACTGTTTGCTCCTCTGAAGGAGAATCTTTTTTGGTAGAAATGTGACTCAGTTCCAGTGTTTTCTCTTTAGAAAGACAGACCTCTTTCAACCACATGGAATATTTCACAAAATTTTCCTAAAGAAAAATAAGTTTAATTTTTAACCATTATGTACTCGTTACAATTTAGGCACAGTGGTTGGGGTATGAAAGAAAGAGGTTTTTATAAAAAAGGTTTCTCTCTTCCTTGACTATCCTCCAGTTATAGAGTTTTATACATACACACACAGACACACATATACAGGGTTAGGGAATTGAAAAACACTATGAGCACATTGGGTCTCGAAGTTCGTTCCCCCAATCAGCACATTGTGGGAATCTCCTGGAAATGTAAATTTTGAGTCCCAGCTCTTGACCTCTAGAATCAGGAACCCTAAGGTGGTGTCCAAAGTTACTTTTTAACTAGATATCCAGGGGATCATGAGGTATACTAAAGTTTGGCATTGTTTTTTTCTAGCAGATTTTGAGTGTGTCTTGAGAAAAAAGCAATTCAAACACAGGTGGTAACTTCAGTCTCTATCACAGAATTAACATGTATCCTGTGTCTGTTTCTCCAGTTTAGACCAGGAACAAAATACTTTCATCCTTTGGAAGCATAATTCAACTTACTTATTTACCTGTTATCCTCATCTCGATCATGTGGTTTGCTGACTTCCTGCTAATGTACTTTGAAGTCCATCCATGTGCATCAAGACCACAGCATTCCTGGTGATCAGCAAATGGCTGAATTCATGGACAACTCTGTGACAGATACATCCTGGGTTACATGGACAGTTCATTTTGATAATCTTGAGAATAGCTGATGGCTTTGTTCAACTGTCCATGTCCGGCAACCTACAATGATTCTGTCCAACTTTTCTCTCCTTGCTAGTCATATCTCATTGTATCACAACTTCTGTAGGTTTCCTAACTCCACCTTCACCTTATTTTACATAACATTTTTCTAATAAAGCCACTCACCATTCACTAAGGACTCAGATTAACATATTTATCTCAGCCAAATATCCATTTTAAAAGTCTCCTCAGAGGACACATCTCCTTCCTTGGAAAGGTGGGCTGATAAGCCCACTTCATACTTGCACACTGTGAAGCACTCATCTCCCTTCATTACATTAGAAGATTCAAATGCATGTGGGATATCATTACATTTGTCAGTATTTTGGCCCCTGTTTTAAATTATACAGCCTCTATGAAAAATGGTAAAAAGGGGACTTAGAAAACTAAAATTGCAACTATTAAAAGAGCTGGGTCTACCACCTTTGTGTTCACATCCCAGGGAAACAGAGGAACACACAGAGATACCTGCATGTCCAAGTGCCCTACAGCACTACGACCCGTGGCTAAGGTATCAAATGAGCTTGTGTGCTTCTGTGTCCATCAAAAGGTTGGGAAACAAAATGCTGTGTCTACAAAACAGTATATAATTCAACCATAAAAATGCAGACCTGGATTGTGCAGCCAAATAGACTTGGAAGAATCATGTTAAGTGAAATAAAGGAGTCACAGAAATAGAGGTATCCTGAGTGATTTTTCTTACATTGGCACTAATAAGAAGAAACAAATGAGAAGAAGGAAAAGGTAAAGAAGGACAAGAACGAAGAAAGAAGAGGATGCCCTTTAGCTTTCTCAAACAAGGTAAAAAATGTGATTTCTGATTCAAAAATGTGTTTCTGATTTATTTCACTTAAAATCAAGTTGTTCGAGGTGCATCCATTTCCCTTAAATTGTCTCAAGTTGATCCTTCTTTATGGCAGACTAGTGGACTAAACTGAAGCATAGATATTGGGAAATAGAAAACCTTCAAATGGGATGGAGAATAAGGAAAGGGTGATAGAAAAGGTAGGGAAGGAAAATGAATTTTAAAATGAAAAGGAACAGAGAAAACACACTAGAACAAAGTTTGATAAGTAGAGAAGGGAAGAAGAGATGAAGGGAAGAGAGGGGAATGGGGAAAATTTAATTAAGAAATGTGATATGTAGGCATAAGTTCCCTTGACTAGTGTGAGCTTTAAGTATGCCAAAAGTATACCAATAAAGTTAATTGGCAATCAATGGTTGTGACTCATCCACATGGCTGGCACTCACAAAGGATCTACAAACTGCGATAGAGGGTTTCAGGATAAATCCTGAGGGGATTTGAGTGACCTTATCAGATACAAAAGTTACATTTCTTGTCATATAGGTCTTGCTTTATCTTGGTCTTAACCAACAGCAGAAATATAAAAAAAAGTGTAAAAAGTAATGCCATATTAATATGCTGAGCTGTAAAAGGCTCAAGTCAACAACTTCTGACATTGCCCATCCTATGGAAAACTCGCTATTATTATGGACTACTAGACTATATTGGAATATTTTGCTGAATTCACACACCTATAATATTTAATTGACAAAACTAAACAAAAAAGGGGATACAAATGAGTGACTATTTTGTATCTGTACATTCAAAATAGTCACGATAGATACACAGCTACATCTTCTTGGGTCATTGAATAGAGATTTCTTGTAGTAGTGTTTGTGGATAGGATATCATATCTGCATCTTGTACAGCGAGTAACCACTACAAAGACAACAATATGCAATGTATTAAAGATTGAAACTGTGATAGTAATTCGTTTTGAAACTGTCTCATTGTTATTTGTTTCTCAATAAAATTACTTAAAATAAACAAATAAAATTGATTTAAAAAATGCAAAAATTGTCCCCCAAAAAAGAAAAATGGAAAGGAAAGGAGAAACTCAACTTGAAAGAGGCAGAATAGTTATTATTAGGACCTGAAAAGAGTAGTAGAGAAGAACAGTGGATGTACAGGATCAATGCACTTTCTACACATGTATAGAAATACTATAATGCATTAATATACACTAGTATGTGTTAACTGAATTTTTTAAGAATCCGAAATAATAAAAATAATGAAATTTCTACACATTGCTGTTACACTCACTATTCTCACATATTATTCTCAGTGTACTGACAGTTGTTTAAAGGTCATAGACTGATTTTTCCTGTAATTTTCCTATTTCTTCCTTTGACTAGGACCATAGAAATTGTTAAGAGGTTTTGCAGGTAATCATTTATCATTTACCTAACTATGTGAAATATTCATTTTCCAAGATTTTTCCAAGATTTTTCCAAGCCTATGCTCTATTTACCTGTAGGATGATTTGCTTCTTTATTCTAAGGTAAAATATCATACTAGGATTTAAAAGTTGAAGTCCTGAAGTTGGACATATTTGAGCATGTTATTTCATTTCTTTAATAGGTGCTGCTTTATGAATGACCCTTGGCTAGCGATGTGGAGCATTTTTCATATATTTATTCACTTCTTTAATTTTGTCCTCTGAGAAGTGTGTATTCATCTCAGATGCCCATTTCTGAATTGGGTCTTTAACTTTGAGGGCCCTGTTATATCTTAGTTCTTTATATATTCTAGACAGTAGACCTCTATCTAATTGCTTATTAGTTAGGATTTTTTCAAAATTTATGGGTTGTCTTTTCACTCTGTTGATAATTTCTTTTGACATGCAGAAGCTCCTTAACAAGAGTTGATCCAGTTGTTGATTCTTTCAAGTACTTCCTGTGTGAATGTATGTTTGTTCATGAACTCTTTACCTACTCCTATGTCTTGAAGAGTTCCTCCTACTTTCTCTTCCAGGATATTGAGTGTTTCTGTTTTAATGTTTAGATCTTTAATCCATTTTGACTTTAACTTAGTGCATGGTGATAGAGCTGGGTTAAGTTTTAGTGTTCAGCATGTAGAAAGCCTAGTTTTCCAGCACCATTTGTTAAAGAGGCTATCTTTCTTCCAGTGATCTTGTTTAGCCCCTTTGTCGAAGATCAGATGGCTGAGTGTGATTGTAGATGCCTCTGCATCTTCTAATCTATTCCACTGATCCTCAGATCTATTTTGTTGCCAATACCATGTTGATTTTATCACAGTGGCTTTGTAGTATAATTTCAAGTCAGGAATTGTGATGCCTCCTGCCTTGTCTTTATTGGCCAAGATTGCCTTTGCTATTCTAGGTCGTTTGTGGTTCCAAATAAATTTTAGAAATGATTTCTCTATGTCTAGGAGGTATGTTGGTCTCAGTTTGATAGGGATTGCATTAGATCTGTACAGCAATTTTGGGAGTATGGCCATCTTCATGATATTGGTTCTTCCTATCCAGGAGCATGGAATATCTTTCCATTTTCTGAAATCCTCTATAATCTCTTTTCTTAGGGTGTTGTAATTTTCCATGAAAAGATAGCTAGTCATCCGTGAAATGCAAATAAAAACAACACTGAGATATCATCTTACTCCAGAAAGAATAGCTATCATAAGGAAATCAACCAACAACAAATGTTGGAGAGGTTGTGGGGAAAAGGGAACATTTCTCCACTGCTGCTGGGAATGTAGACTGGTTCAACCATTGTGGAATTCAGTGTGGAGACTCCCCAAAAGAGTAGGACTAGAAATCCCATTGAAACCGGCTATCCCCCTACTGAGAATTTTCCCAAAGGAACTGAAAACATTGTATCATAGTGATATATGTGTACCTATGTTTATATCAGCACAATGTGTGATAGCAAAATCTTGGAAAAAACCAAGATGTCCATCACATGAGGAATGGTTGAAAAGATGTGGTATTTCTATATAATGGAGTATTACTCAGCTATTAAGAATGATAAGTTTGAAGCATTTATACTGAAGTGGATGCCACTTGAACATATACTCATAAGTGAAATAAACCAGACACACATGTGTAAATATCGTATAGTCTCCCTAGTATAACAAGTGAAAAGCAGAAATACAAAAGGAGATGTACAACAAGTAAAATTAATTGAGTCAGATAAGGTAAAGTGAGTGGCATATGCTGCAGGATACTAATCAGCTTTTCTTCTGGATGGTTAACAACCTAAGTTCACAGATCAAAGTTGGAGAAATAGAAGAGCCACTAGGCCAGCCAACATTTTGGCCCTAGCCTTTCAAGGTCAGCGAAGACTCAGGACATAGAAAAGCCTGTACTGCAACATCATGAAACTCAGTTGAGCTCCAAATTTTCTGAACAAGGAGACTATGGAGCCACAGGGGAAAGAGATCGAAATTCTATAGTGTGCCTTGGGAGAGTCACATGGAGAAAAAACTTTCTCTCAAGCTCTCACAGAGAGAAAACTGGTCAAGCATTGGCCGTGACTCATCCACATGGATGACACAGACAAAGGATCTACAGAATAAGACACAGGACTACAAGAAAAACCCTGAGGGGACTTCACTGACCTCATAAGAAATATAAAGTACATGTGTTGGTATATAAGTCTTGCTCTATCTAGGTCTTAACCATCCAGCAGGAAAAGTATACAAATGAAGTATACATTGCAGGGCCATAATATTAAGTTGAGCTGTAAATGGCTATGGTCAACAATATCTTCGAATAACTCACTATTGTTGTGGAATGCTGGACTGTGTTGGATTGTGTTGTCGAGTTCGAGCACCTAAGTTAGTAGAATGATAATGGAGTGCCCATTTCTGACAAGTGTAGAGCAAGGAAGGGGTATAGAAAGGAAGAATCATGATGTGTGTGTATGGACAGTACAGTTGGGATAGATAACACTGTGCTTCTACATAATTCTATGAGGGGCAAGATTTGCACTAATGGTGGTTGGACAAGATATTATGTCAGCTTCTAGTACTATGGACAACCTCAAGAAAATAACAAGGTAGAAAGTATTAATTATTGAATTTTGATTTAATTCAGGTATAAAAATAAGATACACAAACAGCTACAGTCTCTTAATTTACTGATAAGAGACATACAGTATAATAATGTCTGTAAGTATAATATCATGTATACACCTTTTGTGATACCAAAACATTTTGAAAACAGTTTGCAATGTATTAATTTATCAAAAAAAAAAAAAATAATGACCCTTGGGGTATTATCTGACTCTGTGAGTCATGCAGACTCTTCAAGGAAAGTCCACATCAAGTTCATAACACAGAAACTGATATGTAGAAAATATCCAACACATAGAAACTGTGTCTGCCCTCATTGTTGTTACTGGGACAGACCAAGTGGTAGTAATATCCTTTGAACAACATACTTTGCCTTGGTGAAAGACTAATTTCTCAATTTCTCATCTGGTTTTAATGGAATACATGTGTATCAGTTAGTGTTTACTAGGTAAACAGATCCAATGTAAAATATAATAACATATGATAATTCACAAGGCTGACTTACAGTGACCACCTCCAGAGTAAGGTATGGAAGAGGGCAGAAGTGTTGTCTGTGTGCCGAGATCAGAATGATCCAGATGAAGTTCTGAAACTGACTGTAGTGTCCCTTGAAAGTCCACATCAGGATACCAAAGGGTCTGCAATGGAAGACTGAAGGGTCTATTGAGCTGGAAGTCAAGAGCTGATACCTAAGGAGAAGGTGGAATCTGGCATTCCCCTGAAGAAACAGAAACAAGCTTTCCTTTGTTTCCCTTTTGCACCATTCTCATGGCAATGCTCTCTAGTATGAGTTTTCCAGAACTATGCTGAGCCAAATTATTTGGACATTTCTTACTCAAGTTAAGACAATCAACCATCACAGAATGATTAATGCAGTTCTAGCTAATGCTTTTCCTACTGGTCTACTTTACTGTATGTACAGTTCTAGGAAAAGATGGTCTCACACCTCACAAAGAACTCTCAAGGAATATACCATCAAATTAGGAATGAGAAAAAGAAACTGAGGTCACTTCAGAGCAGAGGTTATGTCTTAATCTACATGGTTCTGTTTTGCACTTCGCGTGGTGCTTGGTACATAGCACTGCTAAGCGATGATGAATAGAGAAGCAGTTTGGTAAATGCCAGGAAAGGAGTTGCCTCTTTCATCTGGAAAATACACTCCTCAACATGAAATAAATTACAAGCACGACACCAGCCCCCGAGATGTTTTCTATTTATTTGCCAACTGCACAAAGTGAAAGTGAAGAAACTTACTTGAATGGAAATTTGAGAAAGAAAACTGATAGACTGTATGCTATGTCCATCTGCCCTGTTTTTCTTGGCAGTTTGCTGCTCACAGGGAGAAGGTGTTTTCCTGTGCCCACACACGCAATAAGTAGAGCTGTGGGACCAGTTAGGAAACCCATTCAGCCCCTGAACGACGATATGTCCTTCGCTGTAAACTTAGAAATTGTGCGAGTTTGGACTTCATCTACCTTACTTTTTGTCTTTAATTCATGATTGTCTCAGAATCCATGCAGTCAAGAGAACTTTTGTTAGCATCCTTTGAAATTGTCAAAAATCGGATATGTTAAAAGCCAAACATAATGCAAGTTTATCTCAGACATTCTGAGTCTGGGAATTTATACCAAAATATCAGTAACAGAGTTAAAGACGTACGTATATTACAAAGCTATTAAAATTAAGTATAAATAACTACAGATGCCATCTTCACACGAGAAAATAAGACATAGTCTTTCACTTAAAAAATGACATTAAAAAATAACACTGGCTTGGGCGAATTCTTAATGGAACAATATTCAAAGAGAGAAGGCCTGACTCAAGTAACTTAAATACATATACATTCATAAGCTGTTAAATTTAAAAGACATTTTAAATGCACGTTTTAATCATCTAGAAACAAATTAGTTTTATTTCTCTTTTTAAAAATAGGAATTCTGTCAGGGTGACAAAAGTGGTGATTTAGTATCTCATTCATAAAATGACAGGAAATGGTCCCACAGATGAGATCAGGGAAGGAAGAGAGGGGGAGAGCCTGCCTCCTGGTTGTGCTTTCTATCCCCTCTTCTGGTTGTGCTTGTTCCTCTGCCTCAACCTCCACATCTTAATGAATATTTGGAATAAAGGCGCCCTGATATGCTTTCAATCTCTGACATGATAAGATTGCATTCTTTCATCACCAAAAACTTCATTCTGAATCACTCACCCAATAAAACCACAAGGCCGACGGTTTAGCCAGCTGAGAACTGTGACATCATGTCGTCGCCTCACTGAAATGCTGGGGTAGATGTTGTGGTACAGTAATCACTTCTTCTAAACATTTTCCAAATTACACAGCCGATCGAAAAAAACTCTCCATACTTCCATACTTTCAATTCCTTTCTTTTCTGTTAGCCTCATTTTTTTGCTTTATAAGACTCTTTCTGAAAATAAAAGACAAAACATTGGTATTTTTTTAACTCATTATCACTAAAAGCCATCAAGGCCATTGTCAAGAAACAAAAGCTTTTGCAAATATCTTTCCCTGCAGATGCAGATACTTAAAAAACTATGAAAAAAGCACATAAAGATAGCAAATTGGCATCATTTTGTATTTGTTTTTAAATGGGAAAAATAATTATCTTTATTCAGTTGCTCACTGAAAATGTCATCATTCTTAATTTTTTATTGTTTGTTGGTCTTACATAACTCAGCAAAATGATTTCATTCTATTTTTCTCTCTCTCTGCCTGATTATTTCATAAACTCCCATTGCCTTAGATGGATAATGACTCACCTCAGGTTTGGGGGATGCTGGATCCTTCTTTCCTGGGATAGGATTCTATTCCACGATAATCTCAGCCCTTACCTCTGCATAGAACACAGACTTTAATAAAACTGAAATAACCATGACTCTTCTTTTCTAGAAGTGAGGTTTCATATCATCCTCTTTTAATTAAGCAATAAGTTACATGTCAAGAGCAATTATACTCTTGAAGGTCAAACCTTGCTTAATTAAAAAATTGGAAGGGGCTCACTCCTTGTTCAACTATTTTGAAAGCACAAGGAGACCTTTAACACCTACACAGGGGATCCCAGGAAATGAAGTCATGGTTAAGGAGGCTTGCACTTCACATTGGAACTCAGTCTCTTCCTTCTTCCTCGGGGTTGTGTTGACCTTCTCAGAAGCCTGTAATTTGATACATAAATTGACTGTATAGCACTATGACTTGAGGCAGCAAACATGTAATGCACCACAAATGCTGCTGAATGGCCCAGAGTTTCAGCATTTTTTAAGTTTAAGCAGGTGGGAAGCAGAAGGTGCAAAACATTAGGCACTCAATGGTTTTCCCCTCTGGGATAATTTCATTTTTTTCCAGTAGCTCTACAAGTACTTCTATCAGAATTTTCTTAGGAACTTGATACAATGCAGACTCAAGTGTTTGACTGAAAATCAATGAATCCAAATCTCTGAGAACAGCACCACACTTCCTACATGACTCATATATGCACTAAAGTTTAAGGAACCACAGATCTAGTTCATTCCTTCATTTAACCCGTGGAAATCTAAGATTCCGAAAGATGAAGTACTTTCCCTAGCCACCTCGGGGTCAAACCTACAGCCCAGAACTTTCTCACTTCTTGTCTAACCAGAATATAGAGGCAAAGTCATACAACCAAGTTTTCCCCCTTTCTAGGTTAGGAAGTATGGTTTTTGGATCACACTTGCCCCACCTCCAAATTCAGGGTACTGTGTCCTGCTAAATTTAAAGATACCTGCCATCTTCTGACACCATAAATGACAGTGCTACTCTTCCCCAAAAAAGCTTTTTTTTTCTTTGTTATCTTCTTGGAATTGTCTTCCTGTCATTAACATGTGCTGTTGTTTCAAATTTTAGCAAGCTGAGATACTCCTCACATGAGAGATTTGTTCTCTTGATGCTTTTCAATTATGCTCCATTCAAAAACACAACTCTTTTGCCTAGAGAATACAGAGACAAGCTTATAGTTGATCGTGTAATGAAATAAAGTCATGCAACACAGATCTAAACAAGGACCACAAGCCCGAGACAAAAGATTCGGTTTCTAATCCTTCCCTAGCCTTTATCTCATTTTCCAAGTGTTTTTTTTTTTTTTTTTTTTTTTTTTTTCCTTTTCTTTTCTGAGCTATTTATTGCCTTATTTGTATAAGTAGGGAACACTTCTTTGAAATAAGTCTTCTTCCAGTTAGGGGAAAAAAGGAAAACTAAGACCCTCTTCTGTCATTAATTTACATTGTTCTCAATAAGTGTGAAGTATCAGGGGATGCAAATATCTCTAATTGTATCAAGCTGCCAAAGAAAAGATTGTCAGTGTATTCTGTTATTTGGCTGGGAAGGAGCTTTGAGAACTCTGTGCTTCCTGTGGCTAGGGGGAAAGAAATGAAGGAGTTCCTGCAAGAGCTGTTAATGAGGGCCCAGCACTTGGGTGGGAAGGCAGGGGAAACTAAGGACAAAAATGTCATCAAAAGATCTAGACCACCCTTTGCTCTTTCTTCACAGGATAACACAACAAGTGAGACACAGCCTCCTCAAAAATCACAGTAGAAATTTGGTATGCAGTAGAATAGATTTTATTTAAAATAAGATGTGGCTAAACAATTTGAGCTAAATAAAGCATTCTCAAGTGACTCACGAAGAAATATATGTGTGCATTTGGCTTCTGATAAATAATTCCAAAGTAAAAATAAAAATGAACAAAACAAATGTATGGAAATATAACCAATGTGACCTGCAAACATAATCACCTACAGGCCATCTCCAGGTGTCAAGGAAATGTGTGGCTCCACACATTGAGAGAACTACACTGGAATGTCATACCCTTATATGTCACTTAATGCACCTACCTCCCTTTCTTTCTCTTCACCTGGTATAAATAACACCATCCCTAGTTTCTCAAGTGGTGGATGAGAAAAAAGGATCTGTAGGCAGTTATATGATGAAATCTTATTAAATTTCAAATTATTACTCAAGGGAAAGGTAGAGGCTGAGAGTCTGGAGGTAGATTAGACTCTTATCACTGCTCTGCTGCCTCCTAAATGAGTGACCTTCTGCCAGTCTTTTAGAATTTCTGATCCTGTTTTATAAGGTTTATAGGAAAAAACCTACAGAACAAATTCTAATTAATGTTAAAGAAAACCAGACCCGGGTAGTAAAAGTTATAGAAACAGTTTTTTTTCAAGAGTAGTGGTAATAAGGTCAAAAGGCCTCAGTACAGAGCGGGGCTTAATTCCAAATCCAGCAACAGCAAACGGGAATGATTAGCGAAAGAGCACATTGGGGGCCATGTGCAGAAAGTCATTAGGGTAAGCGTCAAGAACAGGGCTGCTACAGATAAGCCAAGATGATCAACTGTCATCTAGGAGATGGTAGAGGAGGACAAACTCAGTTACTCAGCCAGAGAAATCAGATGTGAAGGACAGAATTTCAGACTAAACTAAATGGACGGGATCCTTACTAAACCCAGGCTGGATAAAGGGGTACATAAACAAGCCAAGGAGAAGGTGCAGAAGCAAAGAATCTCTGTCATCATTGTAGTGTAGTTTTTTTAAAGAAAGTAAAAATTAGCATTAAAACAAAAATTCACAAGTGATACAGAATTTCACTTAAAGTAATAATGAATTTCACAGTATTTGTTGTAAAACATACTGTGGTCTTCCAACCAGTTATTCATATTACCAGATATATACATGTAAAATTGAAGAAGGAAATAATGAATAAGAAACTAAGAAAAGAAAATTAAATATAATTGAAAAAGGAGACAAAACAAATTATTACCTGCTCCTTTCCATAGACCAGTAGAAATGCACAGTACAGTTATCCAGAGCATCTTGCTTACATACATAGATAAATCTCTTTCCCCCACTCCTTCTCCTGTCCTCCTTAACTCAGTAACTCTTTTCTTTTGAAGAAGATAACTCAGTAACCCTTTTCCCAATATCTATTGTACTCTTCAGGTTCCATTTTTTTTTCTTTCAGGCTCTCACACTAGGGGGATAATACAATGTTTGCACATGCTTGTCTGATTGATTTCACCTAAGAGTGTGTTCTTTAGTTGTATCCATTTACTGACAAAAGCCTCAACTTTATCCTGCTTTATAGCTGAGTAATAGTCCATTGTGTAAACATACCACATCTTTATCCATTCTTCAGTTGATGGACATCTGGGTTGTTTCCAGGATTTAGCTATGACAAATTGTGCTGCTATAAACACAGGTGCTCATAAAATAAGGTTTTCAGTTCCTCTGGAAAAATACGCAGGAGTATGGCTTGCTTGAATGAGATCTCCAATTTCAGATTTTTAAGAAATCACCACACTGATTTTCATAGTGTTTGGGCTCATGTACATTCCCACCAACATTAGAGAAGAGTTCCTTTATCCCAACATCAACTCCAGCATTTGGCACTGGATGATTTCTTGATGATGGTCATTCTTTCTGGGGTGAGATCGAATCTCAGTATTTTAATTTGCATTTTTCAAATGACCAATGATGTTGAACAGTTTTGCTTTTATATTTCTTCCTCTGAGAAGAAATATAAAAACATTTATATATTCATCTCAGATGCCCACTTTTGGATTCGGTCTTTGAATTTGGTGTGAAAGGAGATGATATTTTAAATTCTTTTTGTTCTAGGCCCAGGGTACCCCAAAGTTGTTTTACTTGTGTGTGTGGCCAGCCCAGCCCACCCAGGGGATGGGGCTGGCAGAGGATCAAACTGTGGTCACTGTGCTTTGCCTAAGCTTGCATTATCAGGCACTTTAGACTGCTGCTATATTTTGACAACTTCTATGTGGAGTTTTGACAAACGTGAATTCAGGCACAGTGTCTGCCTCAGAGGAAGTGGGCATAAATGCTAGTCATTTGAAGCAGTGTCAGCATTATCACCTTCACTGTCGTTAGATTATACTTGGATTGTCCTGGGCCAAAAGAAAGTTCCAAAAGCATGAAAGACCACAAACATGTACTGGATACCTTAGTGTACATGACTGTCTCTTACAGTTCTGGATATAGAAGGCTTGACATCATCAAAATCAGGAGTCAAAGGATTATTCCACAGATCAGACCCTCCAGGTTGAGGTGGATGAGGGAACCCGATAGTACAGCTACATTGATGACTTGTTTGCTAGATATGTTTTTTTTTTTCTTTCTTATTCTTAATGGTAAAATCTTTCTCACTTGGTTCTTGGTATGATTTGTAATTTTTATTAATTTGAATTTTTTATTTAATTTTTATGAATTCATTTTTTTTCTTTTTGTTGTGAGGTAGTATGCAAACACAATAGAAAGTTTAAAATATAAACAGTGGCTTCAGTTGTCATTCAGGGGTAAGGTTCTTGCCTAGCATGTGCAGGACTCTGGGTTCAATCTTAGATACTGCAAAACCCATATTTCAAATGCAGCTAACAGATTACTGTCAAATAAAGCTTGTGTGTAACCATCATCTCCATCAAAACACAGCTATGAGCAGTGCTCCAGAAGCACTCTTCCCTCCACCATGCTGGAGCATTTTTTTTTTTTTTTGAGGAGGAGGAGGTTAGAGACTACAAAGTATAATTAAAGAATGTTCTCCCTGTATCTTAATCATTATATCATCAGTAGTCACAGTTTACTTCTCATCAGTTAAGGCTGTCTCCAAAGAGCCTACTCTTGCTTCTATACTATTTTTTTTTATTTTTAAAGAGTACAAAATAGAGATTTAAAGATAAAGACAGTGGTAGAAACAACATAAGATTTCATTAAGCAATAGGAAGTAATAGAACCTCCACAACAGTAGCTGTATTACATGATTCCATCTAGAAATTAGTTGTTCTCATTACTAGATATAAACATGCAAGATTCATTAAAAAACAAGAACCTAGAAGTTATAAGAAATTAAAAAGAGGAAAAATAGTTAATCTTTTTCTTTTCCAGAGGAAGGAACAATCTGAATTTCATACTATTCACTATTTCAATTTTGTTATATTGTTCCTGAGCACACATTACTGGACAATACGTTTTTTCACTTTTAATAAATTAATATATTAAGGATAGCGGCTGGGGAGATGGCTCAGTAGAATAAGCACTTCTCTGGCAAGAACAAGGGTCTGAGTTCAATCACTGGTTCCATCAAGAAAGAAAGAGAGAGAGAGACAGAGACAGAGAGAAAGGAAGGAAGGAAGGAAGGAAGGAAGGAAGGAAGGAAGGAAGGAAGGAAGGAAGGAAGGAAGGAAGGAAGGAAGGAAAGAGTATATTAAGGATAAATTTATAAAACATATAATTTGCTCTTGGAAAATGTATGCCTCTGTGGTTTTACTACATTCCTACAGCTATGTAACCATCATAATTTGGAGGAGAGGATTGGAGCTAACTCGGGGACTTTTCCTCATGCTACATCCCAAGCTCTTACTTTATTTTTTAATTTTGAGATCAGGGTTTATCAGTTCCCAAGACTTAGTTTTACTTGGGATCTTCCTGCTTCAGGCTCCCAGATTGCTGGGATTATAGGTATTATGTCCTGCTCCCAAACCACAATTTTAAAATAATTTTTATAACCCCTAAATGAAGTCTGAACTCATCTACAATCACGTTTCACTTCCCATGAAACATCCAAGCCCTAGACAAGACAGTCTAGTCTTACTTTCCATGTATTTGCTTCTTCTGGACATTCCATGTGAGTGGAGTGTTGTATGTAGTCTCTGTACCTGGATTTCTTAATAAAATAGCTTCAAGTTTCATTAAGTTTTGCCATATATCATAACTTCATCTGTTTTATTATTTAATATCATTTTGATTATAAGTACACTGCACTATATTCAATAGCTGAAACTCATGCAAGTTTGCCCCATATTTTGACTAGCCTGAATGAATAATGCTGATAGGGACATTCAAGTACAAGTTACGTTGTGGACATACCATACAAGCTCGCTTTTCTTGGGTGGCATACATGGGGCTGGAATGGTTGCACCATGCAGTAATTTTACAGGAAACTATTCCAGAACCTGCTCGAGTAGTTCTCAAATTGGCTTAGAAAACATTTCACATTCTCTTGAGCAACGTAGTGTCCTAACTTTCCACATTCTTACATTTATAATTTCTTTTCCATTATAGTTATCTGAATGTATGTACACTGACACGTCATTATGATTCTGACTTGTAATCATTAGATGAGTAATGTTAAACATCGTTTTGAGTGTGTGAGTGTGTGCTGTATGTGGATGTGTGACTGTGCATGAACAAAGATGAAACATCTCTTGAACAACTTTTCAGTCTTTTACTAATTTTATAAATTGGATTATTTGTCTATCATTATTGTAGGAATTATCCACTTTCCCTGGGTAGAAATCTATTATTTGATATTTAATTTAAAAACATTAGTTCCACGATGTGGGTATCTCTTTAGTTTCTTAATGATAAACACTGAAAATATTTTTAAAACCTCTTACAAATTAAAATTAATTTTTAAAATTTTGTGCTGTTATATTTGTGTCTTGCCTAAGAAAGCTTTGCCTAACTTAAAATCAGGAAAATCCAATCTTTTCTCTGATTCATAAAGTGTTATAATTATAGTTAATTTGTGGGTAATAGTTGGAGAAAGAGGTCTAACTCCATTATCTTGAACTTTGATGAGTAGTTGATACCAGTTTTGAAAAGACTATTCCAAAAAATTATTATTTCCACTATGAATTATGTTGGCACCGTGGCTGCTTGACTGCCAGTGTGATGCTTATTTCTATAATTTTCTTTCTATTACATTTTTATCTACATGTCTGTTCTTATGCTGATCACTGATCACTGTACTTTGCAGAGGTACATTTTATCCACTTTTAATTCCTGCAATGAATTTTTACTAACCAAAGATATTTTTGCTGGCTGTAAGATTCTGCGTTGACAACTTTTCCTTGGAGCCCATTGCCTGATCCAACTTCTGTTGGGTTCTATTGTTTTGAAGAAAAATAAGCTGCTAATTTCACAGGAGTCTTCTTCTTCATGGTGGGCTCTTGTTCTCTTGCTGCTTTCAGGATTTTCTATTTGACCTCTTAGAGTTTTAATACGATGAGTCTAATCTTGAATCCCTTCAACTTATTTCTACTTGGACTTCACTGAACTTCTTGGACATGTCAAGATTTTTCATTGACTGAAAAGTTGTTGTCCATTATCAGTTCTGCTCTCCCGCCTGCCCTTGTCCTCTGGCTTCTCATCTAGTACCCCTGCTGTGCATTAGTTCATATGCTCACTGGGGTCCCAGGGAGCACTGGGCTGAGGCTGCTCATTTTTATTTGTTCCTTTTCCTCTTGTTTTTCATAAAAAATAATTTTTAATTATCTGTCTTCAAATTTGTTGTTGCTTCTTTCTCTTTGCTGTTATAGCTACTGTTGAGCACCTCTAATGAATTTTTCATTTCTGTTCTCTTACCTGTAGTTCCAGAATTTCTACTTAATAACTTGTAAATATGTAACTTCTATAACTTGATTGATATTTTCTGTTTAATTAAACACTACCACCATCCATTATTTTTATTACAGTTCTTTTGGCTCTTCAAACAGAATTTTCATAAACTACGTTGCAAGTTCTGCTGTTAATTGGATGAACAAGTTCTCTCAAGGCAATGTTAGTTGCCTTTTATGTTTCTTGTGTATGTCATTTTCTCCATTTTTTTATGTCCTGTATTTTTTTCCACTGGAAACTGGATATTTTAGATAATATTCTTTGGAGCAACGCTGGGTACTTATTTCTCCCCTGCTCTGCTTCCTGCTCTTTGTTATTTGCTTACTTCGCTACCCTGTGACTTGGATGGCCTATTTCAGTGAGGTCTGCTGGCCCCTTAGCATGAAACAACTGATGATGTCCCTCAGAGAGTGAAGCCTTGGTCATGCAGAGTTACCAGATGGCAATTGCTTTATCAGGGCTTCCTTGAAATACGTCTTTCCACAATCTCAAAGCTTTATTACTATTGAGCTGTTGAGTTTCACTGAATGTCAGCATATTACTCTGTTGTTACAAAGGATGTTCGGGATATAAATTAACCTATAGTTTGATTTTATTAAATATGTGCTACCTTGCAGTGTTGAAGTCCATGCTAGTGGTTTCTCCTGACCCCAGAGGGCTTTGTGTCTTGCTCAAGCAAACCAGATGGTCTGCCATTCCATCTCATTGTTTTCCTAGACCTACTGGGAATACCTCCTATACATGGTTTCTGAAAGAATCCCCAGGCTTCCTCGCCCTGTTTCAAGCAAACTCAGTGCCTTTGGGAAGAACTCCAAAGCCTCTTTATTCTTAGAGCTTGTCTCCTCCTGAACAAATCTCTGAGCCACTGTTTCACAGCTGGGAGCAGGAATAACAGCTTGTGTGTATCAGAGACAGCCATGCAGTGGGCATGGATGAGAATAGTAGCATCTGGCCTCAGCTTGCCTTTCTTGACATGAAAACCTTGCCCTGCAACTAAGCTAGGGTACCGGCAACCCAGGTCCGGTGTTCTGGCCCTGCCTCACACAGAACAGAGATCAGGTGGAGAGGTATGTGTCTGACCTCTCCATCACAGGTAATCTACTTTTCCATAGATTGCACAACTTTCTTCAAATGCTATTCTTCATTTGCTGCCCAATTCCCAGTGTTTTAAATTATTCCATACATAACTTTCAACAACTGTGGTTGTGTCACCAGGGCCCAGATCTGCAGAACTCCTCATGTTACCATTCCAGCAAATGAATCCTCAAATACTTTGTATAATTTCATTTGACTCCTTTTTGAACTCATTATATTTACAAACTTAGTATATGCACTCGGACGTTGACTTCTTTCATTCACATTCAAGTGTTGAGATTTTTCTGTGCTATCACAGCTCTCAATGATTCATTCCTCACAATATAAGTTTACCATTTTATAAATTTGAATTTATCATTAATCAACCTCTAAATAATTTACATGTTTGATGACAATTTCCTTCCTTCTCTCCTGAAGAAAGTATGGGTGAATTTCTTTGTCTCATGTCCTACATTGGCATGGTGTCCTCAATCACATTATTCAAGAACATTCAGTTATGCTTTAGGAAAAAAGAAAGACAAAAAAAATAAGTTTAGAAATGAGTCACTGTGAAGAACTGACTTGCAAGATACACCAAAATGTGTGTGTTAAATAGGAAAAGATAGAAGATTGTAATAGTTCATCTTGATTGTCAGTTTACTTGGCTTGAGAGATAACTAAGAAATTAATAGAAAACTGAGGGCTGTGGCTGATCCCTGACCTCTTTCTTTCAGGCTCTTTCCCTATTTCTTTATTGTCTACTAAGGGGCAAGAGCATCCCTCTTCCATGCTCCGCTACCATCCTGTCTCTGCCTGGGAGCCAGCCAACCTTCTCTGAAACTGAGATCTAAAAATAAGCTGTTTTCTCCTTTGAGCTATGTATATCACATACAGTTTCCAGAAACAACAAGGTGATTTATGCGAAGACAAGCTAGATACTTAATATTCCTGAAGCACATGAGGGCCCAAATGGTCATGAGATACATAAAGACAGAATATATTTATGGCACATCATGAGTGTCATAAATCATGATACATATGAAGAGCACAATAGTCTCAAGGTGTTAAATTACTCAGCCAATGACATCGATTATAGCTCCATTTTCCTTCTTGCCCAAAACGGATAAACTCCATGCTTGATCATTACACCAGCAAGGTAAACTCCTGTGGGTGTATGCTTACCTCAGTGTCTCCTTTAAGCTCAGGAAACTTTGTTTTGGGCTTCATTGTTCAAATTTAACTCTACATCTTATAATGAAACATTTAGCAAGGGCAAATGAAGAAGAACAGAAAAATAAGAGGACGAAGAAGAGGAAGAGGGGAGGAGAATGAGGAGGAGGTGAATGAGGAAGAGGAGGAAGGGGGAGAGGGGGTAACAGAAAGTTAACATGTGACACACTAGAGACCACACTCATAATTGAAGTAAGTAAGATTCGCATGTGCAAACATTGTATTGTCTCCTATGTGTAAGGAACTGAAAAAGTAAATAAGATCTGAAAGGTACAATAGATACAGTGAAAGGGAAAGAAACTGCTCAAAAGGGAAGAACAATTAGGAGGGAGGAAAAGACAAAAGAAGGATGGGAAAGAAAGAAATATGTATCCATATATATATATATATATATATATATATATATATATATATATATATATATGATAACTAAGACAATTGTACTACTATTTTCTATTAGTTCATTGGAAGGAAGTGTCAGTTCTTATAGTATTTGAATGATTTTGCATTCCTGTGCTTGGTAATCTGAGCAACTATTTTGAAGATAATAAAATGCAATATAATAACTATAGTTAATTTCATATCATCTTATTTTGAAATTCTGTGTCATTTTTATTGTTTTTGTTTTGGCTCCTTAAAACAAGGTAGAAAGACCTGGACTATAAAACACAAGACATTTTAGAATGTGGAGCAATTGAAATAGTATTGTATTAAATCAGTAACAGATGAATAATCCAATCTTAAAGTGAAATATAAGCAGAAATAAGAAAAAAATGGAAGCAGAGCCTTTTTTCTTTTTTCTATGTTTAGGATGCGGTCTACAGGGTCTCACTATGGAGATCAGACTGGTAGTGATTCTCCTGTTTTCAGCCTTCCAAGTGCTGGGATTACAGGTGTGTGCCACCACGCTCAATCGCTGGCTCAGTGTGCCCCGGGAGCTAGCATGGTGGGTGGGGATCAAACCCTGGCTGCTGTGCTCTGCCTAAGCAAGTGCTTTAGTTCACTGAGCTTTCTTGCGAGCCCAAATCTTTTATAAATAAATACAACATGGTCACTTTTAGATTGCTGGACCCCGTATTAGTGAAATCCACTTGCTGTTACTATTTCCTTTAAAATCTTTAAAGTCTACATCCTTAAATGATACTGATCTACAATTTTTATTGTTCATAAAATTCTTGGCAACATAATAACATATGTTGGGTAATATAACCTTTGTGAAATTATATTTTTTCTCTGAAACGTTAGAAAGAATTCTTCAGTAAAGCTCGTTTCATTTGGAGCTCACACTACAAAATTTTAATTAAAATTTAATTAATCTTGTATATAACTATTCAGTTTTCTTTCCTCTATGTCAATTTTTAAACTTTGTTTTTAAAGTTGTATTAGAATAAATTGTTCTTCCTCATTTATTATTGAGTATTGTTATTACTCAATATATTGAACACCGTTCCTGAATCATGGTCTCTGCATCTGCCCTAAGCAGGTGCTTTGATTCTCTGAGCTATCTGGCTAGGCCTGTATCCCACAATTTTTATGTGTAGTATTTTCCATGCTATTTTGTTAAAATATATTCCACTACTGATTATGGTCTTTTCTTTACCCTACGTAATGCATAAGAACACATTTCTTATTTACAAAAGCATAAGTTATGATAGAATAATTTAACTTGAATAATTCCAGTAAAGGTCACAGAAAATATTCTCTATAATTATAAATACCTGAAATGTATTCAGACTTACTTCATGATCCAATAAATGGCCAATATTTATAGATATGCTTCACGTGCTTAGAAGAATTCATGTCCCACAGTTTTTGAACTTTTATGTACACAAAATCAACTTAGTGACACTTCTACAATTTAGAGATTGAGATTTTCTATGCTTTCCTAGTAATTTGAACCTTTTAGTTTCTGTATCTCTAGTAAAGCTTTTTACCTTCAAGTCAATTATATATATTATTTACATAGTCATATATCATTTCTTTGGTGAATCATCTTATAAAATATCTTATCCTTCTATTTTGAACTGCACTACACATATATGTATGTACATATATGGGTCTTTTGAGTTTGGGGGAGAAAATCTGACTTTATGCTCTTTTATGCTAATTCTTCTTTTTTAATACAGGGCCTCACTATGTTACCCTCAAAATCATGATCCTTTCTCAGCCTCCTTAGCACTTAGCAACAGGAATCATAGGTGTGTACCATGATACCCAGCTATGCACTTACTTTCTATTCCTTTGTAGTTAATCAAGAAATTATTCTTGACTTATATGTGTCTAGTCAGTCAAAACACTTAAGCACTTTTCAACTCATCTACCTCCTTCATCAAAATGATATGTCCATTAGATATTTTGTGAACAGTTTTTATACCTATGAGATATTGTTGTATTTGGTTAAGTGTCATTATTCCACAAATTTATTCAAGGTCTACAAGCCTTTGTTCTGAATTCCAGAGTTTCAGAATTCCAATTATTTTAGAATTTGAAAAGTAATATGCCACATAAATCTTGTATTACTGGTCACCTAGACTGAGGTCTGGTGATACCCATAATCATGCATTCTTCAGAGAAATGTATGACTGCTCCATTTAAGTGGAAAAAATAAAGACTATAAGTTGCCTCAAGTCAGTTCAGCTTAGGTTTACCACCAAGTAAGTGTAGATCAGGTCTTGCTGCCCAGAAAGGTCATGAAAATTGAAGTCTGAATGAGAAATTGATGTGAGACCTTTCACAGTGACTGGCCTTCAGAAGAAGTTCAGCAAATGCTACTGTTGCATTTGATTTGTCAGAGAGGAAATATTTTTCTAACTTTTTTCATCTAACCAGATAGTTGGACTTGGGAATCTGGGGCTTAACCCAGCAGAGTTACATATGTTAAGTGGGAGTAATTGGATAATAATATTGGCTAATATTCTAACTGCTGAGAGAGGAACCAAGGAGTGACTCAGGATACCCAATTTGTAGTTCTCATTTACTGGAGTAGGAAAAAATATCCCATCTGGATGAATATGAAAGCTTCAAATCAGTCAATGACGGCAAAGGCCAATCAAGAAATCAGTGAAAATGTCAACATGTATGAATGATGTGGACACATTTTTAAAAAGAGTTTTTGAAGAGGGGAAAACCAGGTCTATCTCTCCTAAATGGAGATGTAACTAACGTTTATCATGAAGGTCGCACAGCCCCATAGTTTTTGTTTAGAAGTAAATTACTTTCAACAACAACCCAACACTTAGTGCACTAATTATACTAGCACTCACATCCTTCTAGTAGAATAATTCAACATGCATGCATTTTAAAATGTGGATTTACAGAACTTCATCTTGTAAATCCATCTGCAGAAAACCTATCATGTATTTTAATGGGAGAAAGTCTTACACTCTTAGGAGTTTCACATTTTCATGCACTAAAGAAAAAAAAACTAACGGATCTAGAAATAAGCTAGTGAATCTATCCTTGATAAACTGCTTATATTCAGAATATGAAAGATTTTCAGAAGTTGAAAGTGAATACAGGTTTTAAGACAGCCTCAAAGGTATCAAAATAAATTGCTCACTGCCTTACATATGAGTTCATTATTAATTGTACATACAATGTTTAGGATAGAAATAGCTATTAGAAGCAGAGATTAACAATTTTAAAAAGAGGTTTTGAAGCAAAAAATCCAAAGTATAAAACCACCAAGTGCTTCAATGGATAGAGGAAAATCACTACTTTCACACACTGAAAATGAAAGAATGCATTCCCTTAATCACCTGGGAAATTAATCTGCCAATATCTACATAATTAAAAATGCATCTTGACACAGAAATACCACTTTTGGGAAATGTATTCTATATGAGCACAACCATTATGTATAAAGACAGATACGCATCCTGTTTAATAGTTTCAATATTTATGGCTACCTCTTCCCTACCTACAAAGGCCAGACAAGCCCCTTATGTTTACAACATTTAAATTCTAAGGGACAGAGCTAAGAATAAATACCTAAGGAAAAGTAACAGGCGGAGGTAAATGCTATGGAGAGCCTCTAACTGGGGTAGTGTGGTAGCTTACAATTCTGGATGGTGGAGAAAAATTCATTCTGAGGAACAGGTGGCTTTTAACTTGAGAGCTGAGTAAGAATTCAGCCGTGAAAACATTGTAAGTATTCATATACTGACAAAAGTCTGATGACATGCTGATTATCAGTAGCAATGGAATGCTTGTGTTACGTTCATATTTTAAAATATGACACAATTATCAATAATATCTAATTAGAATATCAAACTTGAACATGGCTAAAATTTGATTTTTGTCTTCTCTCTGAAAAAAAATGCTCTTTTTTAAGGTCTGATACAGCTTAGTCTATGATAACCCTAGTCTTCCAGGCTCAGGGCTATGTTAACCCTAGTTTTGCAATTTGGCCTGACTCATTTATTTCCCCCCTACCTTGATGCGTAAGAGCTGGCTGCAGTGCCTGCTCTGAAGCACCTCACCTAATCTAGCTAATGGCTTCATAGGATCCTTATTCCACACAGGTCTACTTCCAATCTGGGGGGAAAGAAGTCTACACAAATAGATAAAAAATTGCTCAAAAAATAGGCCCTGCTGGGCTCCCCTTCTTGATCTGTTGCCATGGGGTCGCTTTCTTACACAATCACAGTTCTACATGGCTGTGAATTCTTCATACAATTTAAGCATAAAAACAGGGTTTTCTTTGGGTCTTTGTTTCTGTTTTAATTTTACTGAGAAACAAATAGCAATGAGACAGTTTCAAAATAGGTTTGTAGGGTCAGGGTGGGCCTGGTCAGTACTTGGATGGATCTTTGTTTCTAAAGGCTCCTGTGTCATCTAAAACTTTAATACAGTATTTGTACTTTCTTTCTTTCTTTCTTTGCTTTTCTCTTGATAACCTGTCTTCTGTTATAAGAATGCTATTCAAGATTCTCTCAGAATCTGCAGTGCCTACAGCAGACACCAGGGTAAGCAGCAACTGAATCCATGAATAAACACATGTTAAAATACAAATCAAGCATTCATATGTAAGGCATTGATATGTAAGTGTGTGTGTATACATATGGTTAATTGGTGTGTCACAGGATGTAAGTCAGATCATCACCCTGGTTCTCATGAGGAATAGAATCACCGGCAATGAGACCGCTGTTAAGGCCTTTCCTTAAGCATCTCCAAACTGATTCAATGCTTTTTGTTTCTTTCTTCCATAATTTTATTGAGAAAGATATAGCAATGAGACAGTTTCAAATCAAATTAGTAGGACAGTTTTAATAATTAATACATTGCATATTATTTTAAGTGGTTATTTGTTGTACAAGATGCAGACATGATATCCTGTTTACAAACACTATTAGAATAAATCCTTCTATTCATTGAATTAAGGGAATGCAGTTGTATGTCTATCTTAACTATTATTTTTCCATAATTTTATTGAAGAACAAATAGCAGTGAGATAGTTTCAAATCAAATTAGTAGGACAGATTCAATACTTAATACATTGTATATTGTTGTCTTAGTGGTTATTTGTTGTGCAAGGTGCAGACATGATATTCTATTTACAAACACTATTAGAGCAGATCCCTCTATTCATTAAATTAAGATAATGTAGCTGTATACTTATTTTTTCTAAAGGTGATTTATAGTACAGTTTCAATAATTAATATTTTTTACATTGTTATCTTCCTAGTGGTTATCCATAGTACAAGAAGCAGACAGGATGTCCTGTCCAAACACTATTAGTGCAAATCTTCCTTCTCATAGAATTACATAAAACTGCTCTGTAGATACAAATACAGAGTTTGTATCCCCTTTTTTGTTTAGTCCTATCAGAGATGGGTATTCTATTGGCATTCAATTATTACAGGCACTTGAATTCAGCAAAACAATCCAACACAGACCCAGAGTCTATAATAGTAGTGAGTTATCTACAGAAGTTGTTGACTAGAGCCTTTTACAGGTCAGCATATTAATATGGCTTTATTTTATATGCCTTGTTTTTTTTTACTTTTCTGTTGCATGGTTAAGATACTTATCATGTGACTTACATTTGTGACTTCTTAGAAAAATATTATAATTCAATTTTAGGTAAAGCATATTAATATTGACAAGAAAATGTACTTAAAACCATCTAATCCAAATTTGTATCTCCCCTTTTTATCAGGGCTATCACTATTTTAATGGAAAGCATATAAATTTGCAAACTTGGCAGATGTTTATACCACAAAAGGTCTAAAAGTTTCAGGGGCTTCAGAGTTTCCCAGAAAGTCAGAGTTTCCCAGGATTCCTCAGTAACAGTAGAGTCTCCACATCATGAGAGCAGCAGCCCTCAGCAGGAGAGGGGTTTTCTACACTTTGACCAATTTTACCACTAGGAACTGGGATGAGAAGGCTGAAAACCCGTGACTCTCCACCCGCCGCATCATAGAGAAGTCTAAATAAGCATGGAAACTTCAGAACGGAGCAGGGCTGAGCCATTCACTCCTCAGCCTCCCCCTGAGGGAGCTCCTGATACTTCTGTGAGTAGACCAACTTCAGTGATATCCTGTATCACTTACTTAGGAGGTAAGAAATCACAACACTAAGACTTATTCTAGTTCTCATATCCTAGCAGATTCTTGGTTACATGGGACAGAATCTTTGCTTCTACTTAAGTATGCACATTTGAAAAGGCAAAATTAACCCTAGTTTCAAGTAGAGCCTGATACAAGAGTTTTTCACTTCTCTGCTATCCCTTTTTTGAGTCTATTTTCATTTGGTTTTAGTTTGTCTGGATGGTTTTGTTTTGCTTTATTTTGTTTTGTTTTGGGCTTATTTCTCAGGCAGATTCATTCCATTGTCTAGCAAAGACTCTCACCCTCCTTGGCTTGCACGTTCCTCATACCCAGAAATGCACAAGACAGAGCAGATCCTTTCCTTCCAAGGGGCCTGCAAACCTCCAGGGAAATCCTATCTTTTGATCATGCACTATCCTTGAAACACTTTTGGTACATGTGCAGGTAGGAAGGACTCGTGAGGCATCTTGATCCAGGGTTATTGTCCCTGTCACAGGCAAGAGAGGACCGAATAAATTACAATTCCACCAGGTAGGGCAGGGCACTTGCCCAAAGGAAAAGCATATGAAGCACAGAAAAAGGTAACACATTCATTCCATTGTGAGAGCGCTTACAGTATAACATTTGACTGTTCTACACATCAGATCATTTTAGTGGATTAAGAAAGAGGGACAAAGGCTATTTAATTTCCTTATGGATTACAACTAAGCAAGCACTGCGTCCCCTCACGTGTTTTAGCTTAGAGAGAGCTTTCCAGAATGAAAGGAGAAAGCCATGCTATTTTCACCATTGTGCTGTGATGGGATGGTACTAGGATAAGAAGATACGTGCTGTCTCTGAATATGTGTCTCTAACAGATGGGAATTGCTTTTTCTTGAAATAGCTACTGATGTGGAGATGTTAAGATTAGCAAGGGCAATGGTTTCCATTTGTAGGAATTTGTATTATGGTAATCAGCTGAGCAGAAGGAGCTGTTAGTCATCCTTTCCCAGTTTAGAGGCAGAGTTTTGCAAATGAAAGAAGACAATATACATGTAAGATATGTCTCTGTGTGTACTCCTCTCATTCTGTGTATATGCAGACACTTATAGTCTATGCACAAAATAAACCCATATATTTTTGTCCGAAAAAGCTGCATAATGTGTAAGAGCAAAGTTTGGGAATCCTTATGCCTGAGTTCAAATCTTGTCTACATCTTTGTTACCATATGGAAAATATTTAATATTTCTCTGTACCATTGTTTTCATATGTTACTAATGATAGCAAAATCCTCATGAAATGGCTGATTGGATTAAATGAGCAGACAACTTAAAAAGCATATAGAAGAGTGCTTGGAGAATCCCAAGTATACAATAAAGTTTGTAATTACTATTATCAGCAATGTTCTCTATGATTATGTGCAAATCGCGTACCCTCTCTAGTCTCCAGTATCCATTTCTTAATAGCTGTGCTCTGTTCCCAGGAGTGGATTTTCTACAGAATGCTTACAGACTTACAGGAGTGTGTATCCACATTCCTACGAGATAGCAGCCAAAACACCAGGCTGGATTTACAAAACAACTAAAACATAAACAGGATAGGCCACTAAGTGAGGAAATGAAGCTAACAAATCGCTTAAATTAAAAACTCTATATATGCAATAGTTAGGAATCAAAATCCTGCTGTAGATGTGATACAGGGCTGAGAGAGGTGGGTAGAGAGAGGAGGCAGGTAAGGAACTCTGAAACTGAGCATGTAATCTCTTGAAATTACTTGTGTCCTTACCCAACAGCACTTGGGACATTAATGGTAAAAACTCAAAAGAGGGAGACCAGAAGAAAATGCGAAGTAGATTTGGAGCCTTGTTTAATAGTGACATCAATTCGCCGTCATTCATTAATGGTCAACTTGAATGCCAGAAAAGAGCAAGACAAAGTTACTCTGAGCCCAGCTACATATTCTAGAGCCAGGGAAATAGTTCTAAACTGGAAGATGCGCATTTCCAGAAGTTAAATTTCTATGCACGATGTGAACTTTGCTTCTAACTTTCTTCCCATAAAGTTGATTTGCTGGATATGAATGGAAACATTCCCTTTTGGAGTCCCCATCTGTCGCTGTACAAATTGGGTTCAGAGAAAATAATTTGGAAATGGCATATAGGATTTCAATAACACAGGTAGGCTCAGCAGTGGAAGGCAATTCTCAAAAGCCAAAGCCCCCTCTCAGAGACCCAGCATGTTAGGGGAACAATAGAGAAAATTAGCAAAAATATTAGCCCAAAGCCAAATTATCCTCACATAAAACATTTGCATTTGGGGGATTTTCAAGAAGTGTCAGATATTCTTCAGTGGCAGCTAATACTTCTTAGGTCTTGCAATACTCAATACATATAGCTTAACCGCTGTAATCAAAAGAGAAGGACCAGATAGGGAAAAAGAAAAATAGCTAATTTGCTCCATGCGTAGTACAGATGGCCTAGGTGTTGACATCCCAAGCAAACAGAATAAAACTTATCCCAGTGAGATTTCTTGCTTGCATCTGAACTTCAAGATATCAGGAAGGTAAATTTAGAGGAATTTCAGAGGAAATCTATTTCGATCCATCTCTTCTTGAATTCCTGTTGTGGTAGTCCCCCAAAGCAGTCTTTCATCTTGACTAGAATACGATCAGTGTTATTTTCCAAAACAGTTCACACCCACATTATGCAGTGTGGACTGATAAGTCCCTTCTTTAGACAGAGAATGTATTGATCTTCTAGCAACTTCCTCCATTGGTCCAATGGACATCTCTAGTAATTTCTATAGTGACTAAAATACATTTATTCAGTTACTTACTAGCTACTTATTGTACTTCTTTTATGAATAAGATACGATTTTAAATCCTCTCTAAGGGACAGGGTAGGAGAAAACAACCTCAAATATCCCCTCCCTGAAGCTTCTCTTAGGCACAGAGGAGACAGACACAATTTCAGCTGTGGTCAATCATATGCTATTAGTACAAAGGAGACATAAGCCCAGGTTCCTTAGTTCACTGAGAGAGGATCCTTTCATTTTAAGGTCAGTCTACATATCCTGGGAAAATGGAACTGGTCTCACAGAGGGATTCAACAACGTGGCAAAGGCAAAACTAAGAGGCTACAGATTTGTATGCCTCTTGGACACCTAGCATATGCGTGAAGATAGAGAGCACTGAAAATGTGCTATCACTGCACATGCCCAGTCTTCAACATGAGGATGTGCTGTGAACTCTCATAGTAAGATCCAGTGATAGGTGAGTTCTAATTTGGCCACTTCCTTACCTATGAAAGGAAAGATATATTCACCTGAAAAGTAATTATGCTCTCCACAGGCATAATATATATATGTGCATGCACACAAACACACAAATATGTACAAATATGTATATGGTGTGAGGAGCTGCTCAGGTAGCAAAAGAGAAGGAGTTTCAACATGCCTGTTACTTCTGGATGAACCATAACCTCATCCAGAGGAGAATCAAGTGAAAAAGTTTTAGACCAATGGCCTTTTGGTAAGTGATATTTTAACATTACCAATCAGTTGGCCTAAGACTGAGTCCCATGTCAGGAATGCAATGGTGACCACTTGCAGGAAACAAGGCCAGCCCCAGGAGGGGACAGCATGTGCTTCTCATTCCATGCAGAAGCTCCCGGCCCTGGGGAGAAACAGGAGCTTATATTTGAAAGATGAAAACTAATATGCCTTTTGTATTTTCTTTAATTATTGCCTTTGTGTTCTGAGTGTTGAAGTTCCTTGGAAAATATCAGGCACTCTCAGATGAGCAAGGGGAAACAAGAGAAGTTGGTTTGACTCAGGCTTTAGCAGATTTAAGGGATTTAAGGGGAAATGTGGCTTCCATGCTAAAGGACTGAGAGATGGGCACAGGCCCCACCAGCCTAACTGAGAGAAGATTTCTGGGGAGGGATAGCCTTACAGAAAGAACCTGGCCCTGATTTATGGGGTTCTGGGTTTTGTGGTTTTCTGCACTCTCGGCTCATGTGGTAGAAGGTTCTATATTTTAAGTACTTCCTAAATCAAACATTTATTAAACATTGCTGAAAAATAGAAAATGCAATTAAGTAACAGGTAGAAAATCAAAACGAGGGGCCATGGAGATGGCTCAGTAGAATAAGTTCTTGCCTGGCAACGACAAGGGCCTGAATTCAATCCTTGATTCTACCACAAAAAAAAAAAAGGAAATCAAAACAAGCTCTAAGTCCATTACTTGGACATCAGTAACTTTCTTATATTTCCTTCTATACTTTTAAATTTTATAAACATACCATCCATTTGACATAAAAGAGTCAAGCTTAATTTTGCATTTTAATTTATTTCTACTTATAAATTTTATTTCCAAGGCAGAAGTCTTTAGTAAGGCACGACATTCCATAGTGCATTTAATCATCTCTCAATTGATAGAAATTTAATTTTGTTTTAATCTTACACATTTAATATGACATTGTGATGACTATGTTTAGTTTGATAGTTTGATTAGAGAGAAGTGAGGAATGGAAGAATTTTTATTTTTTGGTACTGAGGATTGAACTCAAAGCCTTCCATGAGAGCTCTAAGCCAACCATATATATATGAGACAGAGTCTTTCTAAGTAGTTAAACTGCCCAGTCCTCACTAAAATTTGCAAGATTCCTGCCTCAGCTTCCTAGAATGCTGCATTTACAGAAGTGCTCAGGAAGAATACTCCAGTCTCATAATCCAAATCCTTTTCTGTTTATCTGAACGTGGTCTTCTCCAAGTATACTTTAGACATGAGTAGGCCAGCTTTTTCTCCTAAGAGTCAGTTGCAAAAAGTTTGGTTTTAAGGGAGTGATCTCCATTTCAAACTTGTCCTTTCTGTGTTGGTACACAAAAAAACACAGACACTCCTGAGAAGTTAAGAATGGGCAAGATCATAGTTCAGTACATGTTTACTTACATAAGCAACTACTGGGTTTAGCCCAGGAGCATTGGTCTGCCAAGTTATGCCTCAGGAGACACCTACTAGCATTGTTTTACATCCATTCATAAGCTATTTTATTATGCTGTGAATTTAACATATGTTGATACTCTTCCAGTCTTGGGGGACATCCAGGTGACAAAAACACAGATTCTGTTCATGAGGAATTTAATGTCCCATAGCACTAATATAAGAGCAAAATTAACTGGGAATATATGCAGTTGGTCACATGATCTTCTCCAATTAGCATCACAGAAACATGACCATAATATCCAACATGGTTCTCATTACCTTGGGCATACAGGCAAGAGAAGTCTAAAACCTAAAAGAGAATAGAATAGACAGAAAACAGAAGTACCAAAATTTAGCCCATTTTCCTATATCCCATTTATTCAGGACTCTGCAGGATGATAATCTGGAGGCTGGCATAGGTGACTTAATGAGACATTATCTAAAAAATAAAAAACAAAACAAAAACAATTAAAGAGAGGCCACAAGTGTACCTCAGTAGTAGATGGCTTGTTTAGCACGTTAGAAACCCTGGGCTCAATCCTCAAACTGAAAAAAGAAAAGGCCTAAACATAGTTCTTTTCATGCATCTCAGATTGCGCTAATGTAAGCCATATCTTTAACGAATTTCTTCCTCACCCATAAAATAAGGATGGTACTATGACCGTGAGAATTGGGGATGCAGACAAGAGTGGCATTTGATGCAGTGCAGAGAGAAATTAGCCAACATGAATTCACTTTATTCGTCAAATATTGTCTAATTACAACCCACACAAGAGCACACATTCCTGGGACAACAAAGGAAAAAGCTAATAACATAAAGAGTAAGCTACAGAAATAAAATGCAGGGCTTTGAAATCACTTATAACAACTGCCTGCCTCATTGTTCACACATACAAAGGTGTTTTTCATCCCAGTATACCCGCCTCCACAGATGTCAATCCCACCATCTTATCACACCTGAGAGCCTTCCCAGAGGCGGCACGTGTTGTTCTCAGTGTCCCAAAGCCCTGGCCACACCCAGCATGGCCTCATCTCTTACACCACCAGACTTCACAGCCTGCTAGTGGTTGAGAACCGCAGGGACTTACTTGCCCTGTTCTATCCTGCAACTCTGTTCGCATCGTGGTTTTGCTTCGTGAGGAACTTCCAGGTGAGGCTCCTGATACAGCCAGAAATGGGGGTAAGATAACATCCTAAGAGGCTGCCTTTTACAGATAAGGGGCAGAGGCTAGTGGGAGGGAAGAACTGCAATCATTGGTCACCCAATCTTCATCCCTTAGCTCTGAGCTGCCCCACCGCAGTGAGAGGCTAAGGGGCATGCAGTAAGGGGTCAGCACAGGAGCTGGGTCTGGGGCTGTGCTGGCCAGGGAACCCGGGAGAAGGCTCCGCAAGATCTCCACTTAAACAGATGGTAGTCTGATTGCATCCCTGACAGGTAAGTGAAGGCTCTTTACCATAAACAGGAAATGGATCTTGGTCCTGGAGGAGAAGTTTGTGGGAGTGACCCACAACCAGATGTGGACTCAGGGCTCCCAGACACATTGTGTGCTCCCAAATAAACTTCATTAGCTTTCAGGGTGTAAAGGAAACTTTCCTAGTTCTCTTGTCCCAGCCTTGTTCCACACCAACAAAGGGCTCAAGGTCTTGGTCTGCTGTTACAGAAGGCACAGAAGAAAGGACTTGCACTGAAAGCCTGAGGGGACCCTTCTGAGGTCACCCTGTTGTTCAGCTCAGAAATCCAACCTGTCTTCAGCGCCTTTCAGAGATGCTGCTGTCCTGATATTCATGGATTCACATCAACCCTTCCCACCTGGAGCTGGTGGAGACAGGAAGTAGGTTTCAGAGATCAGATCCTGATTTAGGGCAAGGACATAATATAAAAAACTGGTTCAAGCATTAGCTGCTTCTTGCCATAGACCAGCAGAAATCCACACTACAGTCATCCAAGCCATCGTGCATACATACATGGACATATCTCCTTCCTCTCCTCATCTCAGAATTAATTTTTCTCTTAATTTCTTATAACTATTTTTCCAATTTCATATGCATATATTTGATAATGTCAACACCTAATGTGAAGACAGCATTATGCAACACAACAAGTACTATTGAAATTTGTATGATTTTCTTTAGCAAAATTCTGTATTGTTTCTAGTCTTTTTATTATTATTTTGCATTCTCTTTAAAAATAAAAAGAAATTGAAAAACTGACTTTCATCTGAATGCTAATGCCTGCTAAATACACCCAGTTTCCTTTCCTAAGAAATGGGCTGACACTGTGTGGTAGGCACAGTGCTGCCCACAGGATTCCAGCTCTCACCGTGTAGCCCCCAGACAGATCCACTGCTGGTGAGGAAGCTGGAGCCTAGATAGAGTGCCCAGCAGGGAGGGGCCCAGGTAGCCAAGGCAGGAGGGCCAGGAGCCGCTGCGTGGGTCCCCTGGCAGTCCTCAGCTGGGTCTGCGCAGTGTCTCCTTGGGTCCTCAGCACGACCGAGTGAGGTCACCCACCTGGGCTCGTTCGCTTCCACCCCTTCCTGGCCGACCTCCCTATGTCACCTCCCCAGATGCTTCCTGGGATGAGCTCCCAAACATGGCAAGCATCCAATGGGCAACTCTGCGGCAACCAGAACCATGAAATGACTTCAGAGACCAGAACCGTGCGAAGAACTGCGGCACCACTGCACATGCACTTGTGCCAAATCTTTCGGGCCCAACTGGTTATAACCCCATTTGGCCTATCACAGAGGACAGTGAATAATAAGAATAATAATAACAAAAAGTCATGAGCTGTATTCCTAAACTCCAGGAGAGTCAGAGATGCTTTGATCACTGCTAAATATCTAGCACTCAGCACTGTATCCAGCACACAGAAGGCTTTATATGAATACTGAGTGAATGAATGAATGAGCCTATTCATTCATTCATTCTTCCTTAGCTGCTGATGCGCATGCAGAATTTACACCAAGATACCTAACGATGTGAACAAACCCTGCAGGTGTCATGGGTTCATTTTCTCTCTTTATCTACTTGCCGTTTTCTGCCCCTCTTCCTAGTGGCTCTGGAGTAGCAGAGCAGGGCCCTTAGGACCTTCCTTGCTTTGTGCCTGTCCTCTCATCTTTCCCACAGATCCAATCTCGGAGAAGTTTTTAAACTACCCATCACTGTCTGTCACTCTCCTGCTTTGAACTGCTTGGCTGCCTGCACTCACCTTTTAAAGTAATAGCATCAATTAGCAGCTACAGAAAGAAGCAGTTACCTTGGTGCCAATCAATGTCCTTGTGGGGTTTCCATGGTGTTAAAAATTCTGTAATGAATTCCTGAGCTTTTCTCGCTCTTTCTTCACAATGTATAGCCAAGTGGGTGGCTTATTTTTTGCCAAGGTGAGGGAATTGAAGCAAGGAAGGGAAGAAGCAGGGAAGGAAGTTAGGAAGTTTTTCTTTTAAATAGGAATCGGAGAATTTCTATCAAGTACTTGGAAGCAATGTAAAGTGTAAAGGTGCACTGTCTGATGTGCCTTGCCTGTCCAGTGGTGTCTCAATCTGGTCACAGTTATATCTGTTGTAAGAATCCCAGGGTCTTCTAGGTAGCATTACCGTTCCGGACTCACCCCTGAAATCCCCTGGTTTTGAGGTAGCATTTCAAAAGATGAAAAAATAAATAAAGCCTTTCCCAAAAAGCTGCAGTGTTTACAGTGTGTTGTGTAAGAAAAATATCTTCCATCTGAGAAATCCAAAGGGAAAGATTGTGGGCAGCCCCTTCAGCGCACATGGGAGTCTCGGGTGATTCAGAGTCTGCTCCTGCCTCAGCACCACAGCTCACCGGAGACAGGGCTGAGCCGAGTCCCTGATCAGTGCCTTCCAGATGCTGCTGAAAATGCTGCCTCCTGAGGTCTTCCTTGTCAGCAGGGCGAAAGAAGGAGAAACATGTGCTGGGGTAGGTGGGTCAGCAGGTGGCCATGACGTTCTAGGCAGGGCTGACATCCCCTATGGGATGTCATCCCCTACAGGAGAACGGCTGTATAAGTGTCCTAGCCTAATCGCTTGCTTGATCATATATTCCAGGACTCATTTCCCTTCTTATATTTTAGGGACCATGAATCTACTGCATGGAGGTTTACTTGTTTACTTTTACTTGTTATGTATTTTTCTGGGTCTCTTTCATTGATGAAACAGAAGTTAAGGTTAATAACTATTATCCCTTACATGGAAATTACTGTGGGCCTAATGATTTTGGAGATAACTAATGGGATGAGATCTTCTTGTCCTGTGTATTTCCACAGTGCTTAGCATATTTCATCATAATAGCTTTTATCTAAGATCTGTAGTAATTCTTTATTGGGAAGCTGAATGGAATAATTTTGAGGATGAAGGAATGAATAAATTTGTCTTCAGAAACAGCGAACTGGGTGGCCTGATAGCTCAGTAGACTAAAGTGCCTGCTTAGGCAGAGAGCAGCGGCTGGGGTTCAATCTGATACTGCCCGTGGGGCTCACTGATACTGCAGTTGAGACTGGGTGAGGTTGTGTGTGCCCATAATCCCAGCACTTGGGAATCGAAAAACAAGAGAACCACTAAGAGTCCAATCTATGTAGTGAAACTCTGCAGACCCTGTACAGAAAAGAAAAAGAAACAGTGAACTGCTTATACTGCAATTAGGATTATACTGATATTGACATATCCAAAGAAAATCTCATTATATATATATATATATATATATATATATATATATATATATATATCCCAGATCTTAGATTCATATGTTTTAAGTTACTCATGGTCCACTTTATAAAATCAGTTCATTCATTAATGCAAATTCCATGAGCTTCAGCTATCCTCTTTCATTCAGTTAGTTAATCAATTATCTTACTTAACTTTCATGAAGCATTAACTGTATGATGTTCTTTCAAATTAGCTGACTTCCTGAATTGTTCACAACCGAAATTAGGCCAGAAAAAGAACAATAGAAACCTAAATTCACTGAAGAAGAAAAAAAATCAATCAAATGTCCCAGTCTTCACATTAGTCTTTCTTACGTTGGTAGAAAGCCAACACATATCCATCAAGCTACTAATGAGTCAATGTCTGTCATCAGTGTCTGTCATGACTTGTAAAAAGTCAAAACATTGATGTTATAGAACAGTAGCAAAAAACACAGGGCAGAAATTTTTAGGTCAAGTCAGCAAAGGCTTTCTGAACAGTTTTAAAAATTAAAAATTTGAGGAACTTTCTTCTCAGATACCCTAAGAAGGAATGATTACCCACATGGTTCCTCTAGATTAGTTGTTGTTAAGAATGTCAGGGTAACTAATGGCTTTGAGAAGCTAATGCAATATCTTGGTGCTTCTTCAAAATTAACTCATTCACACTACACTTAAACACATCTGCTCTGGGAGGATTTCTTCATTTCTTGAAAGGCTGAAATAGTTGAGTGTCTAGGTCATCGGAGATGTGAGAGTTAATATTTCAACATGGCATTTTCCCTCTACTTCTGATGAGATTCTTTATTCCCACCACTCCAGAATAAAAATTTCTAACTTTGAGGTGAGCTTACCGATCAGTATGTACATGGAAAGTAGTGAGCTTTTGTTTCCTAAAGAGCTTTTATTAAATCAATGTTGCAGCCCCATAATTGATAGCATCTTTGTAGTAAGGAAACACATGACAACATTTATTGGATATGCTTGGCATTGCTAAATTTAAAAGGAATAAGATGTCTATCTCCAAATAGTTCTCAATCAAAGAAAAATCAGACCGATATTTGTGAAATAAAATAATTCCTGGTAACACAGCCCTAGCAAGTGATCATAACCAAGTGAGAATTTTTCAGAAGAAAGAAATCAGGGCAGGTCAGAGAGAAAAAATAAAGAAGAGATTGAGATGCAGAAATTGTTTGGGGGTGGGGATAGTACAAGTCCAGAACATTCTAACATAATCCTCTCAATGTTGGGGTTGTGTAATTGAAACCAGTTAGTATTTAAATCTGTCATCAGCTTATTGTAGCTTTTGGAGGTGAATTATGAATTTATAAAAATGATGGAATGGTAAAGGATACCAAAACTCTTTTTTCCATTCTGTGTTGAAGCTGGAATTTGTTGTTCTTTCATGTCTGACCTTTGTTTTTAGAGATCATCTGGTGAGTCACTGGGTTACAGATATTTAGAGCAGTACCTACTCACTGTTCTGAGAAAACATAGAAACATGACAGATCCCAAATGCTATTAAAAACAATGTAGTCATGGGGGACATTATTGCTTCCTTGAAAAGTTTACTTTTACTGAGTGCTATATATTTTGATTTGTAACTCACTTTTCACCCATCCCCAAAAAGAGATAAACAGTTGAGTCTGGGAGCAGAATAGAAAAGCTCAAATAGAGGTTCTAATCTCTGGGTTTATAGAATAGAGTGGCCATTGAGAGACTCTCTGTGGGGATCCCAGTAACTAGATTTTGCACCCATTATTTCTTGTATTCAGTTTCACTTCTTCTCCATCTCTATGGTTATTCTCCTACTCCTAACTTTTCATCAAGTTTTGTAAATTCTACAGTCTGACCTCAGCTCTTGTGGATTAAAACAAAGCTGTGTCCTTGCCTACTGGGTCCTAGTAGAGGAAAGAGTATGGTAGAAATATTTAAAAATGTTTTTAACTCACAAGAAATGTCCCCATGGTCTTCCCTAAATGTTCTACAGCCTGTACCCCTAAATTATTATGAACCATTGAGCTAGATAGTGAAAGATAGCAAACATTAGAAAAGCCAAAAGAAAAGTTATACAGAAACTTGATGTTTTCCCTCTAAATACACATTCTAAATATGCTAACAAAACACTTTGGAATGTCCGCTACACATTTTCTAATAGGTTAGATGTAATTAGACTTTAAGATATGCTGTATTATGTTCTTTGAATATCTCTGGGTTTTGCAGCCAGTGCTCTCTCAGCAAGTCAACAGATAATAGAGCTGCCCCAGGGAGTTTGTTCTTGAAGTTTGCAAAGCCCTGGGCACTTGGCTAATTAATTGCTATTTATCATTTTAGACTTTTATAGCATTAAAACATGCACAGCATTAAAAATGGATTTCACATTAAGCAAATAGTCAAAAATACACTTTTTTCCCACATTGTATTAAAAATCAAAAACAACCTAACTAAAAACAACTTGATATCTTTGCTCACTAGATCCCAGTATATCTGTATTGTGCAATAGAATGTAGGCACCTGAAACTATGTCACATCAAAATATTCTCAGTTACCGTTATTAATAATAATAATAATAATAATAATAATGATCGCTCTTGATTTTTTTTTCACTTTTCCTTTTTATTTTTTGATGATCTGTTTTTGTATTTCTTAAATGGCCATGCATTCTGCAGCATGCTAAACAATAAAAAGTTTGTTCATAGCAGGTGGAGAAAAAATTTGGGATGGGAGTGAAATCATTATTGTTAAGTAAGAATGATTACAAAAAATCTCTAAATCTATGACATCTAAAATATACACATATACAGAAAAATATTTAAAGAGCAGATAGTAAAAAGACTGATGATTACATTTATAATTTTTGTCTTGTCTTTTTCTCAAGTTTTCTGTATTGAATATGAGTTAATTGTTATTTTTCAGAAAACTGAGAGATGATAGTTTTCACCACAAGACTTACGTCCTTTAACTAATAGTGCTAAGAACTGAGCATCCCTTCTAGCTCTTTGCATAGTTTCTGAAAGTGTCAGCCCTCGTTGCAGGGTAAAGTATCCCTATGGCCCACCCTGGTCCTGTGTTGTGTCTCCTAGGAGATGGAAATGTAGATAGAAATAGATACGATAGATAGATAGATAGATAGATAGATAGATAGATAGATAGATAGAGAGAGAGAGAGAGAGAGAGAGAGAGAGAGAGAGAGAGATAGATAGATAGATAGATAGATAGATAGATAGATAGATAGATAGATAGATATCATGCATGTGCAAAATGAAAAATGTTACCTTACTTTTTCTTTGTTTGTTTTTTTTTTTTTTTTTTTGGTGGATCCGGGGATTGAACTCAGGCCCTTGTGCTTGCCAGGAAAGCGCTTATTCCACTGAGCCATCTCCCCGGCCCACTTTTTCTAATGAGACCACAAATGTCTAACAACATAGCAGAAAGAAGCCTTATAATCTATTGATGGTTACTGTCTCTACCAGCACCACCTACCAGAACAAAATTTAAAGCTCCATGGACTATCAGCAAAAACAACCATTGTAGAAACAATATTTAGCCAAGTTTGTCTACTGTTGGATACTGGGTGTAGAGCCCTGAAGTGCCCAGTTTTTCTGTGCATATGACTCATGCCTACACGAAAGCTAGTCCTGCTGAAGCCCAGCTCAGGTCCCATGTCATTTCCCTGGCTCTGGCACCTCTGGTAACTAGAATAGTCCTCCATCTTCCCCTGGACCTGGACCATCATAGCATTGTTCAGGGCCACTCAAGGCCACAGAGTTTGGGGTCCCTGTGGCTGAAGATGCAGTACTCCATGAGGCAGTAGGAAACGAACTCAACAAAGTACACTTTGCCAAATTGTATGGAAGATTTAGGAAAGCTAACCAGAAATTGTCCAGTATCTCAAGACTAGAAACAGCTGGAAGCCACTAGGCGAAAGGTGAGTTTATCAAATCTGATCTTCATTTGCTTCCTTTTATACCTCTGCCTTTAAGAAAAAGAATACAAAACTATAAATACAAAATTAATGCAAATGTCTTTCAAATGAGAAAATGAATTTCAATAATTTACAAAGTTCAAAAACTACCACAAAAGTTACAAAATCAGAAAAGATCGATGCATTCAGTAATTACCTAATGAAGCTTTATAATACTTTTTCACTAAACTGAAGGCTAAATCATCTTTGATTACAACAAATGATAATGGTTTACTTAGTAACTTATTAATGGTGATGCCATGTATGTTTTATGACTTAACATTGAAAATATGTCTAAGCTTTAATTTTGTAACTTATTTCAGGTGATATCATGTGAATATGTAGAATTATTATGATACATGTAGAAGCGGTGCTTTTTATGTACTCTTTAATATGTGGGTGTCAATATTTAAATCTTGCTAGTATTGGCAGCTACTGAATTGCAGTCTTTATTTCCCTGATGGCTATCAGCTGGTAGTCTCTGAAATCTCACAGTTTACTACATTCCTTGGCCTGTGGCCTCCTCCATCTTGGGACCAGCAATGTAATGCCAAATCATGCTCTTTCTTCATTCACCTCTCACCACCATTCTGTAGAAACTGCTCCACTTTTAGGGACTGGTTAAATTGGCAAGCTCATTAAATAAGACTACCCAGGTAATCTCCACATCCTAAAGTCAACTGTGCCCTCTACCAGGCATTGTCATGTGTTCTCATATTTACAGATTTCAGAATTAAAGTATTGAATCTTGGGAGCATGTTTAAAATCCCTATTATAATTTCAAGGTACTATTTTAGCAAAAGATGAGACAAATATTCATAGAAAGAACATTTATCTCTCTACTAAGGTCCTTCCTAGGGTTTGAAAGATATCTGTGCAAGAGAAGGGTTAAGATATTCAATGATGAATCTACCCCTGAGCTTTGAGGTTTCCACCAATCCCTGAGTGAGAGGAAGGAGTGGTCACTTGAACCTAGATGTTGTATCCTTATGGAACTGTGCTTTAGAACACATTGCCTGCAACAGCCCCATTAAAGAGAGCCAAAGGCATGAAAGCTTCTCTATCTATCTATCTATCTATCTATCTATCTATCTATCTACGTATCTATCTATCATCTATCTATCTCTATCTCTATCTCTATCTGTCTCTATCTCTCTCTCTCTCCCTCTTAGGTTCACTTCTTGGGACACCACATTTTCAAATGCATGAGAAGACGGAAAACAAAGGAACCCATTAAAGCAAGCTAGTCCCAGCAGTGTCCTGGACAGAGCAGTGTAGAAAAGACCAAGAAGAAATCTAGAGAGACAGTAAGAAGACACTCTTCCACTGCCTGCCACATTCACTAGTCCATTAGTATTTATTGACTTTGCACGGCTGCTGACACTCATGGGCAACCTCTCTTCTAGTACCTGAATTGCTGTACCCATGGAGAGTGTCCCGTCCAGCGGGTCAGTCAATGCAGGTCACCTAGGGGAGGAGAGGGGACTGACGAAGACAAAGAACAGGTGCATGAGAAATGGATACAAGACAGGATTCTGATCAAGTCTCGTTTATTCAAGGAAGCGACACGGCTTTTATAGCAGGGAGAGAGAGGAAGCCAGTGTCACCAATGACGTGCGCATACTAAGGCAATCTTATAGGCTAACAATACTCAGATGACCAACTAAAGGAGCACGTGACAGGAAGTCTAACCAAAGGAACACGAGGCAGGAAGTCATGATGCAGCAATTCTACAGGAAGTGTAACTTATATCCATAAAAGGAATAGAAACGAAGGCTTCCGGACTACGATGCCCTCCACAGGTCCCCCTTTTTCATTTTATTTCTTTATGCAAGTCTTACTTGGCCATCTCTTGAGGGGGCAGCACCTGTGTTAGGTTGAGGAGTCCTCTGCACTGGTCCAGCTCAAGCTTTGCCCGTCATAGGATAGTAGGACAGCAAGGGTCCTCTTCCTGTCTTAGGCAGCGAGCGGTGTCTCATGCATGCTCCTTATTACCCGTCTTTGGCTGACCTGACTATCTCACCAAGGGTGGGAAAGCTAAGGGATGGCCACCTCTGCCTCTTCATAGGCAGGGTGAACCTCATCACAGCTATCCCGATCAGCCATCTCAAGCCTATGATAATGGACCTGAATGGGTTTCATTAAGGCAGAATCTATCTGTTCTCGAACAAAGGTCATTAATCTATTGAAAATACAGGGGCCAAAGGTGACCAGGAGCAGAAGTATGCAAAGAGGTCCTATAACTGGAAGAAGGTATGGTAGAAGCCCATTCCAGGTCCCTAAAAATGGACTGTCAATCAGCTCTTGTCTTCTCCTAATCAGATCCTCCTGCAACCTTGCAATTCTGTCTCGGACAATACCAGACTTATTAGTATAAAAGCAACATTTCTCTTGAAGCGTGAGGCAAATTCCTCCTTTGTTGGCGGTAAGGAGATCCAATCCTCGCCTGTTTTGGAGGATCACCTCTGCTAACAAACCAATTTGATCTTGCACATCCTGGATGGACCGAGACAAGGACTGAATATCGTTAACAAGCCATTGAGACAATTTTGCATAGGAGTGTAGTGCCACTCCCATCCCTGCCCCGCCCATACCTATGGCTCCAGACAGGCCCATACCCACTAGAAGAGGGATCATTTGCACTGCTCTTTTGGAGCGGCCTAGGGCATATTCAAA